>JABASP010001068.1:0-34921 GCA_019776565.1 Sminthurinus signatus | reverse complement strand
TATCTTTTAACACGAGTTGTTTTATATACTTAATCCGGATCCATGTTCAATGTTGACCCTCACTCTGCCCTTTATTCAAGAGTTCAATGTCAATCAATCATTAATCATCATACATGTGTAACGATCTCGGTTCTCGATGTAAAAGAGCTATTTTGATAACTAATGAGATTTAATAGGACACTCAATGTATAAAGTAGCCAAGTATGCTAAATGCTAAGTATAAGACGAAGCATTGATTTAATTATTTATTTATTTATTTTAAGAACAGGATTTGAATAATATTTATTTTATTTTTAAGTCTTTATCTATTATCTATATGCACTTCTGTTTTTTGTTGCCTTTTGTTGTTTCGGATAAATCGAGCCAATTTAGAGAGAGAAGGGCAAATGAACTATGAACCATGTAAAATGTAAATTTAAATACGTATCTATCATATGCATACAACATTCAACATATGAATGATTGAAGTTGATCAGTGATGAAAGATGTACATTGTACATGTGTATAGTTTATGTGTACTTGTTTTAGTTATACTTTATACTTCATACACAGCGTACAGTCCAAAGTGCAAACTATTCATGAGAAAATTCTCATAGAATGTACAGTTTTACCATAGTTGTTGTTATTATCATAATGATAAAAAAATGATACACATCTTTATAGTAAATAGTAAACGCAAATATGCAAAGTTCAATATCATTTCAGGCTGTATAATAATAATAATAATATGTAATAGAAATGTTGGGTGAATGAGGTGCAAAAAGCTGTGTAGTTCGTAGTCCGGTGTCTGCATAGTTCTAAAACTAAAACATTGTGAATTAATTCTGTTTCAGTCTAGAATCTAGAATCTGTACTTAGATATTAGACATTAGGCATATGCATTCATAATCAATAATATAAAATATAAATGAAAGAACATTGCAGATTACATGTTATATTGTCGGATGAAATTATTATTAGACATTTGAGATAGATAGGTAGAAAGATAGAGAGTAGAGAGTAGATAGACAGACCGTCGTTTCCTTTCTCATTTCAAGGAAACTTTAATTTAATTCAACTCAGTTCAATGAAGTCACACACAACTGCACAAGAGACACTGCTACATAATACATAATACTCACGTACTCGTACTTATTTTTGTGAAATGTTATTATCTGCATTCTGTATATTCTGTATTCTGTGTGATGTGTTGTAAATGGTGAATGTGAATGGTAAATGATGGAAATATTCATACAAAGAGCTGTGGAAGGGAAACATAGACATGTGCATGATGTATAATATACTTATGCTATTATGCTGTTACAACTTATAACACATAATATTACACATTTCAGCGATGAATGTGTGTTTTGTGTTTTATGTTTTAGCTTCCATCATTTTTACTTTGTTTATATATATGCATGTCAAATATTAAGTATATTCAGTTTTTGCTTTTAGCTGCTAACTGCGAGTTTTGAGTTCTTGATTCGGCTCTGAGCCTTGAGTCTTGAGAATGGGGACGAGAAGGATACTGATTACTGTGATAGTGTATAGTGTTGATGTTGATGTCGACGACGAGTGGTGTATGGCTTACAACTTATGATGTACAGTGTAAATTGTGCAGATTGTGGACTGTGGATTGTCGCGAATTCAGATTCAATTCAGACTTTGAACACATGAATTATTATTATTATTATGGGTTTTGAGCTTATGAACAATTTATTTAATAACCTTCTTTTTATACATGTTAAAAACTCAATTTAATTTACATGGGATAGAAAAAAAAATAGAAGCAGACGGCCTATTTACATATTTCATTATGATCTATTCTCTATGCACTAACAACTGTAAGTATGCAAAATACAAAATACAAAAAACGACCGTCAATTAAAAATGATAAAGCTTGACATAATAGAGATTACATCAGAGAGGTCAACTTGGAACTTGGAATAAATTCTAATTGACACTTGTACAATTGTACAAGTATTCTATGACCAAAAATTAAATGGTCCAGGATTTTCTTCTTGGTTTTTAACTCTTGGACCTGATGATATGAAATATTAACAGAATATTTGCAAAATGACCTATGTCATGAAAAAGATGAGCCATCATCAGTTTTGGAACTTTAGAACTTTGCACTAGACATTGTGGAGGTTTTTCTTTGGCTATGTAGCAGATTGGCGATCGGCTTTCGGCATCTTCTTCTATCTTCTATTACGCCATGAGCAAAGATCGTGTCTTGTTATATAATACATAATACACAGTACGTGCAGCATGCACTAACTTACATACAACAAATAATTATGAAAGCAAAAGTTGAACCGGGACTTAAATTATGTACATATGGTGTATTGGTAGTTCATCTTAAACAGAAATCAAGAGTCAATACACTGAATACAGAATACAGATACTGAACAAGAAAGGGAAATGATCGTCACAAAGTAAAAAAAATTAAAAAATATTATACTGTCCATAATTTTTGCATATGTGTAATTTGGAATAAAACTGGTTTATCAAGTTTACATGTGCCCTCGGCTTCTAGGTTTAAGTTTTGAGTTTTGAGCCGAGTTTTTGCAATGTCAAAAACTCAATATAAAAATTGCAAGTATGGACTTTTAATAACTTTTTTCATTGACGTAAGTACATCCTAAATCCTATACATGTGGATTTCATCTTCTTTCTACATAAAAAAAGGGCTAATCAACTTCATTGATTTGAGATCTTCACGATTTTAAAGCTCCAATAGCTGTAGCTTCATTAACAAAATTTCGAGGCCTCAATAGTTAATTATTTATTCATATTTAATTTTTATATAGATTGTAAATTAATGTAAAGGAAAGGAAATATTGAATGTTGAATATAAATATATTCCGGGAAATATTTCCAACCAATACTTTTCTATTTTCTAGATGTTTGTTTTAGATTGCAGTTTATGGTTTATAGTGTGTGAAGCTCATTTTCAATTTTTTTGTTTGTTTTTTTTTACGTCGTACGAGTCTTTTAACTTTTAACTCTTGACTCTTGAGTTGATAGGCACTTGTGTGGGAAATTGAATGAAACATGAAATATAAAATATAATAATTTAGTAAAATATCTGTAGTAAGTAGTAAGCATATAGGAATTTGCAGTCATCTTTTTTATTGCGATATTATTATTATTATTATTGTGTGTACTTAGACATTGCGCATTACATATTGATGTATCTTGTGTATTGTGTACATACACATTTTCCGGATTTCGCAATCACTTGTTATTACATTTTTCATTTGTATGAAGCAGCCCTTTTGATGCAGAATGCTCAGGAGTTTTTTCTTTGAAAGAAATTTTTGTTTTTTTTGTATTATTATTCCTGTTTAACTGTAAGTTACATCAGTAAAGAATAAAATACTAGAAATGTATGTAGTATGTACGCTTATGCTCTGTGTTCAATGTTCATCCATCACCAGTCGTAATTTGTAATTTGTTGTGGCTACTTTCTATTTCTTTGTCTGTCCATTTTCCGTCCTTGTTGAATTTCAAATTTCAATAACTATATAATTTTTGGACTTGAAATAAGTCTAACGTCTAAAACGTGGAATATGATAAATTTTTGTCTGTATTAAAATTGGTGGATTTACACGTGAAGACATTGTGCATTGTATATATTGTATTTGTGTGTATTTTCCTTCATCCGTGAGTGTAATGTGTAATTTGCTGCAGTAGCTGACATATTATTACTTGACAAGTACAAGTATATTATAAGAAGTAAGAAGTAGACGTTTTGTCCACAGTCCACAGTCCACAGATTTCCAACTTCCAACACAAGAGACAAGAGATAAGTATGTGTAATTTGTTGTTTGTATTTACTCTTCATTCCTCACTCTTTTTGTCGCATTCACAATTTAATGTGTTTCAAGTTTTGGAAAGGGTTGACTCATTTTTCTACTATCTTCAAACTTCAAAAGCAGAATTCACTGAACACTGAGCAGTAAACATTTCACGTACATAGGAACTAAATTCATTAATGATTTCATAATTCGTATCTCCAGTTGATAATTTTTTTCTTCTTCTTTGCTCTCTTTGTTTGGTATTTGATATAAGAATTAAGAGTATATATTTTCTAGTTTCTAGTCTAGTCATTCTTTAGAGGAAGGAAAATGGATTTAAAAAACTAGATAAAATAGTTTCCTTCTTTTTTTCACACACATATTTTACACCGTAGATGCTAAATATGTGATTATTTATTTATGCTTTATGCTGCAAAAGTATTTACAAATAATATTTTTTAAAGTAACGCATTTACCATTTTACATTCAGCTCCCTTTAAAATGAGTGTGCACACCATAATATAATGCTTCTGTATCATTATTATTATATTACTATTATTATTATTATTAGGTGAACAAAATGAATTGAATATCATGTGTTGTATCATCATAGTTTTATCTCTCTAGTTTTTTCTTGTTTTCCTTATCAGTTCATATCGGTTCAATTGGGAAAACTGAGATAGAAAGAGTACAGAGCACATGGATACAATAATAGAGATGATAATAGTGAATAGTGTTAGTAGTTGGTTCAGGTAGCCGAAGCCCAAAGTACAAATGTCAAATACCAAATATCAAAGTTTTTTTTTCTGTTCTCTGTTTTAACTTTTGATTTGTGATTTGTAATGAAATGTCATGTTCTCTTTACAATACATGTATATAATATATATGTACATTTAGGTTGAATGGAGTGTGTGTGTGTGATGCTATTGGGTTTTGTAAAGAGCTTATCTTTTTTTCCTTTTATGTTCTGTGTAAATGATTTTATTTTTGCTGACTCCAGCTTGATTCTCCTCCTGTCCGGAGTCCATCTCAATTTTGAGTTCAATTGTATCAAATATCAAATACCAAATATTAACTAGTAACATTCACTCATTCTCCTCGATCACTTTGGTAGAGTAATTATAATAATTATCCCTGGTGTAGTAAATACAGTTTTGTTGCAATACTATATATTTTTACTCGGTGAATTACTGACTATTTTTGGGAATCAAGATTTTGGTTTTGGATTTTTACGTTTTACGTTGGGTCATTTGTGTAAAAGTAAAAGCCTGATTCTTCTTTCTATAGCAAGTAAGTTTTGTTTTTAATTTTTAATTATATGAAGCGTATGTTTGATATTTGGTACATTTATATTTACATTATTAACATAATTATTAGTCAAGCCTTCTACCTTCTAGAACTTATTCACACTTAGCATATTATTACATAGAGAAATTATGAGCAGTAAAAATTATTGCGCATTTTGTTGTCATTTGTCATTCTACTTTCTAGTTGTAGCATGAACAGTAGTTAAATTTGTCAAAAGGTTAATGTTTTTGAAAAATATTATGTTCAACCACCGTCAAAGTATAATAATAAAGTTTTATAGCTAATTGAAATACAATAAAAAAACTAAAAACGGCTGTTCACTCTATTCATATAGATTTACGTTCGACATTCGACGATGAAAGAGAAGAAAATTCAATGTAAAAAGTAAAAAGCTATGCTACGACTTCGAATGAAAAAGTATTTGAAAAAAAGAAATGCAAGTGGCAAAAGTCAAAGTCAAATGAATAAATGAATAAGTTGAAACTGTCAGGTTTGAATAGAAAATTGTAGATAGATATAGAAACTAGAAACCTTTTGCATTTCAAAGCTCAACTCTGTTCTCTTTCTTTTTCCAATTCGTAATTCGTAATCCACAATAGAAAAGCAAAAGGCAGTTCAAAGTTCAATTGATGAGACTACGAGTTAAATAAATAAATTTTTGCTACTAGGAAATATTGTTGACTGCTGGTTTTGACTTTGATTTACCATGTTTATTGGTAGTGTCACTTTCTGTTTAATATTGTGTGAAGGGAGAGGTCAAACTTTTATGTATAAGTAATAAGTAAAAGTATGTTTAGTCTGTTGTCTCTTCTTTTCACTTTGAATTTTGCAAGTATTTTCAGACAGTTTTAGTCGCTCTAGACACCAGAGACTCAATTAGATTTATAAAATTGATGATATGTTTAACATTTTACATACTAAATACATTCAGCATTTTAATTCTCGTCAATTGGTAGACATAATATGTAAATTGACAAATATAAATTGCAAATGCTTTTCTTTACAACCCCAACTATAAACTATGTAAAACGTGTACTTTTGTAGCTTTTGGCTATTGCATTGCTGAAATTTTTGCAGTAAACGCTGAACACTAAACACCAGTAGTCAAACATGATTGAATTGAAGTAACTATCAAACTCTTAAATATTTCCCATGATGTGTAATGTGTATATTACACAAAGGGAAATTTCATCTTGTTTCTTCTCTATCTAAAAAATAATTCCACTGATTTCCGGTTGTGGTTTCCCTTTCAATTCAATGTTTAATAATTTACATGTAAAATGTAAAGTTTAATTCACTCTCATTATGTATCATGTATTATGTAATGTGGGTCAAAGTGCGAAAGCATTCAAAAGTATAAATAGAATTTTTTACATAGCAAAGAGTGAGTGCTCGTGCACTTAATTTTAATCACTAATAAAGATGAGCATTGAGCATTCATGATATTCACACATAATATGTAATGGTGTGAATTATTTTTAACAGTTATTATTTTCTTTCAAGTCCACTTGTACTTAAAATTTTAAACGGTCAAGAATTTATTTTCTATTTGATATTTATACTTTTCAATCTAATCACCGGAAGTCAGTTTCAAAACAGGATATTTAATGTTTGGCTTTTTATCAGTACTGTGTTTATATGTTTGTTTATTATTTTTTAAAAAAAAGCTTCATTAATGATAATGGAAATGCAAAACCCAGTATAAAACATAGAAGCATATTAAAAATAGTATATAGTTATCGAGGTTTAAATTTTAAACGGGAGCAGAAGCTGCGAAATTTGTGTGAAAACGCACACGCAATTTATTGTGTTTTGTGTTTACATTTGTGTTTTGTGTGAACAGTCAAATGTCAAATAAGTGTAAGCTCAAATTATTTACCTTTTTTTTACCTATTACCTATTATCATTAAATTATTCTGCGAAAAAAAAGAAAACACCTCGTGGCATAATATTAAGTAAAGTCCAATTTTCAGAGTTTTTGGGTGTGTAAATATAGTAAATAGTAAATTGAAAGGAAAATGAAAAAGGGACAGGACAAGGTAAAAGAGTATTAAATAGTATGCAAATTTTAAAATTCCAATTATTGTTCTAAATTCTAGATACTAGTAATGTAATATTAGAATTTTTGCCATTTTGTATTATTTTTATTTAAAGCTTGAGGGCCTTAATTTTATAGTGTGTAGTGTGTAGTAGGAACATTTTTCAATGAAAGTGTATGAATCATCATACTTTTTGTATACTTTTTATATTGGAATTTAGATACATATAGTTATAAGTAAGTACCTTTATGAAATGGATGGTAAAAACATGGACATGTACAATGTATAATGGATAATGGATAGTGGACGAACAAACAAACCTCAAACGCCACATAACGTGTCAAAGTCCGTCTATATAATTATAAAAATTATGGAATTATAATAATGATTATTGTAAAGGGGTAATGGAAAAATGGATGCATGACATCAATGGCTATAGGTAAAAACTATAGACTATAGACTAGAGTCACTAGTAAAAAAAAAGGTAATAGTGTCTGGATTCTGGATAGGGGATAGTGGATAGTGGATAGAATCACGATGAAGTTGATGAATGAGAAGAAAAACACGGCCAAAACCAATGTATTAGCAAGAACAATAATAATAATAATAATCATCATCATATCAATATTAACAAGCCATGCCATGCCTCATCCATACATCCACAGTCCACATGTGTAATGTAATGTAAAATGTGTATGGGTATGATGTATGATGGGTATGTGAGTATGTAAAATCTTTGAAGGTTACGAGGGAACGAGAGCGAGTGCTTTGAGCTCTGAGTTCTGAGTTCTGAGCTTTCAGCTTTTTTAAATAATATTGTGTAACGATAATATACAATCTACAATATATAGTCAAAGTACATGTATCTATTTACTTTTTACTATTTAGCTGTTCCGTTCTCCTTCTTATTCCTCAGTTAGTTATTCAGTCTCAGTCCTCATTTTGTTCGCATTCAATTAACTTCCGTTTCTCTCTTCCGTGCTCTCTCTCACTCTATACTCGCCACTTGCCATTCGCAATACTTCATAACACATAACACATACATAATAATATAAATGATAGAGCCATTTAATATTTAATATAATGTGCCATTTTTGCCAAAAGACAACAACATTTTCATTCTTCATTTGCCAACTTTAACCTCAATACCAGATATCAAATCCATGCTCACTGTGCAAAAATTGTGCAGTTTTTTTGTCACAGTTTGTAGTTCACGTGATATTCCAGTGCACAGTGTCGTGTGTCTTGTGCCTTGTCGATAAATAAACAAATACTCATTATTCATTATTATTTGAAAAGTTGAGCTTTGACTACCGGTCACATTCAGGCTGAACCATGTTTGTCTTGCACGTTCTGGAACAGGCTGAATTATTTCAATGTTGGCCAATGCCCTCGATGTAAGTTATAAGTTGAAAGTTGAAGCCGGAGTAAAAGACGGTGACAAAAACAAGGAGTGGAAGTGGAGTGAAAACATTTAGTGAAAGAGTGAATGGATTTCTATTGTCCATTGTGTACTGTAAACTGTAAATATTCAGTGTTTTTGTGTGTTGTGTAGTATTTCCTTTGATCTTTGATAAAAATATAGGGAAAAGGGAAATCGGTTCAAAAAATAAAACAATTTGTGAACTCTTTGTTTTTTATTTTCGTTTCTCTGTGAGAAAAGAGAATTTTTCTGTTCTCCACTAAATCTCTGATTTTCCAAACCGGGACAAAGTACAATGGAAAAATTGTTGGAGGATGACCTTTCAGCCCTGAAACCGCCTCGGGTGGTTTCGGGAAATTTTAATAACGTTTTGTATGTGCAAAATAAGTATAAGTTAGAAATAAGAGGCTTAAAATATTCTTACAAATTTGGATGGATGCACATGGAATATGGAATACAAAATTAATTATTATATTATTATTTTAAATTTTACTAGAGCTTTTTTTATATTTTAGCAATCATTTTATTTACAGATTTTTTTTCAGTTCAATTATAATTATTATTTTCACTTGCATCCATTCTGATTTTTTTTACGTAAACCTGTATTATATTTTCTTATTTTACCATTTTTGAGGTGTTGGGTTGTAGATTATAAAAGTATAAAAGTGTGTAAGTTGTTACAAATGTAAAAGTTCTTTGTTCTTTGTCTCCCCTCCTTTGATAATTTTATCATATTGATTTAAATGGACAATGAACAGTAGACAGAAGATATGATCATAGAATTTAGAGTAAAATTCTTTTGTTTCCTTCCATTCATATGAGGATTATCAATTATCCTTATTTGTCTTTGGATTATTTCAGTATGATAAAATAAGATTAAGAATGTTCTTCCAATCATCGATTTCCTATTATATAAAAGGATAACATGATTTCAAAATGTACTGCTTGCGACTGAATTATTGGGCTTTGTTTCCCCAGACTACAGACATTTGTCATGTGTCGTATACTGTCAGTTGTCATTAATAGGAATTCTAGACTGATTGTATATTGTATATACTATACACGTGTGATGAACTCCAGAGTCAACAGTCAAAGGTTATCTAGTACAACAAATGGATTTCATGTATCATTTTCGTGTACCTCTGGTGTCTAGTGTCTAGTGGTTAATATGAATAAATGTTTTTGGTGTTTAATATAAATATTGTAGTTTCCACTTTCCCCTGCGATTAGCTATCAGGCGTATCAATAGTAAATATACAGTAGTCAGAGAATGCTGTAGGAAATAGTATAATTTCTCTTGTCAAACCGAATAGCAAACTAAATAAATCCATAATCCATTCATTTCAATTTTATATATTTGGTATTTAGTATATGATGCACACACGAAGGAATGATAAAGGTCAAAGTCTACGTTGAGACTGGAAGCTCGAAGCTAAATTTACACCTTTCTTTGCTTTGGTATTGTTATACATTTATTTGTATCTTCTACATCTTTTATATTAAAATATCAAAGCTATGAACTATAAATAAACACTAAACGCACATTTATTCCCCTTTATCTTATGATCAGATTTGTCTGTCTAATCAATTTGAGAATCCGGAATCTCATATGTAGTCTAAAGTATAAACTAGAATGTATCATGTAAATGGTAAATGCCAGACATGTGTGTCCAACACATCTAACATGAAATCATAACATTATTTTTACACTGATTGTTTTACGATTTACGGTGTGCGAACATGAAAAGGAATGTATAGGAAAATACTATGTCTTATACTTACATTGTTAGCTTCTGATGTCTAGAGTCTAGAGTGTACCTGTGAATGAGTAATGAGTAAATTATTGTAGTGTGTTTTAGTGTAGTGACTGCTGAAAATAGAAAATGGGTTCGTAGTACTTATCCACACACGTCTAAAGTTTATCTGTGAGCGCGTGTCGCTTTTAACATTACTCGTACTTAGTATTTACGATCCTGTGGATCGGTAGGAGGAAAAACATATCATTACTATGCTTATTAGAATTAGAGTATCGATCATTGGTAGCAATATTGCTCATTGCTCATTATTTTTATATGTAGTATATCCAGCACAAATTATGAAATATGAGAATATTATTCAAATTAATGTGAAGTTAATGTTCTTTCATGTGCATACAGTGTTCAATGTACAATGTGCAATGTGCTCCCTGTTGACTGTTGATCTCATATTCCTCATGTCTCTACTTTACAACTCTTTTAGCTCATTTACCCGTGAAATTAGCATTACAAGTTACAGGTGTAGTGTGTCTGTAGTTTGTATTATTATAAATTATAATGTATAAATAAATGAATAAAAAGTATCCACTCAGGACTCAAGTTTCAAGATTAATCTGACTCGAATTAATCCACATTAAGCGTGGAATCAAGAAAGAAAATCTGCATAGTCGTTGTATGTTCAACATTGAATAGCATACTTAAGTACCACGTTACAAGTTACACGTTAGGTATATCATTCTATCTATCTTTTTGTAATGAGTATCAAGTTGTATAGTCTATAACACAAAACAAGTTATAAAATACATCAGAAAAAAGGAGTCAGCTGACTTGAAGATGTCGAATTTCAATTTCTTTTGGTCTGTGTAAAAAGTTAAAAGTACAGAGGAAAACAGAGGAACGTCAATTATTGTTTAGTGCTCTTTTATTTAGATAAATTGAAGCATTTTAGTTTTTATATCGGGGTTTTGGTTTTGGTAGGTTAAACGTGGAATGGAAATTGAAACTGACACGAGGTTTTTTTTCTCGTAGGAGTGCATAGAAATTTAAAGGTGACTCAAACTACAAACTACAAAATGACAGCGGAGCGTGTATTGTGTATTATATGTATTAAATTGTAAATTGTGTAGTCTTCAAGTTTAAAGTTTCAAGTGTTTAATGAATGAGCTGACGATTGATATTTCCAGTGTAATACAAGTATTATGTTGCAATTAGATGTATATAATAGTAAATTGTTTATCCTGAATTAAATAATCTCGTGTGATGTGTAATGTTATACATATTATATCCTTGACCGTTTCGTATTGATTTTATTGATTGATTACAAATATGTGATTGGAAGTTGGGTTGACACTTTGTTACATTGTATCAATAATCAATATCATGTATCATATCGTATCAATGATGACTATCTTTATTGTATTGTACTTATTTTTTTTTATTAATTAATAATTTTTTATTTGTATATTTCAGAGTCTCATACGCCAGGAAAATGCTCGTCTCGCATTTACCCCACCACCCTCCTGTCACACTCGAATTCAATGACTTGAATTACTCCGTACGGGACTCTCCAGCCCGAAAATGTAAGTATAAAAAATAAAAAGTTGATACTTGATACTTTTCCACAGATATAATGAATTTATAAGTTTATAACACTACTTTTAATTACGCACACATGGAGTGCAAATGATATAGGATATAGGCAATTTCACCATCATACACCATACATTTATTTAAGCATGAAAGGTGTGCAATTATTATGCATTTATGAGACAGAAAACAGAGGGAAATACATTTAGACATGGTATTCCATATTCAATATTTAATCCAATACATTGAGTATTGAGCATTGATTATTGGATCTGGCAAATATTTGCAAAGTATGGACTGAATGAATGTACTTTGTACTTATCATTTATTTATTTATCTGTACATTCTTCTCTGTGTTAATGTTCCAAATTGATTAGGGAAGAGAGAGAGAGAGAGAGAGAGAAGCATGTTATTTTCATGTTCTATATTCTATGTATAGTTTTTCCTACTCCATGCTTTATACTTTACACAAAGCTATAGAATACAAAAACAT
The DNA here is from genome assembly GCA_019776565.1 of Sminthurinus signatus. Lineage (NCBI taxonomy): Eukaryota > Metazoa > Arthropoda > Collembola > Symphypleona > Katiannidae > Sminthurinus > Sminthurinus signatus. The sequence continues at coordinate 22,532 of JABASP010001068.1, read as the reverse complement.
GTTCATGACATATGACATTGTGAAATCTAGGGAATACATACAAAGTACATAGATACATAATTAATAATTAAGGATGAATTTCTACCCGTCCATCCGTCTATGAGTATTATGCACTGTCTTTCAAAAGAAACATGGAAAGTTTGGAACAATAGGTCTGTAAGAAAATGGAACATTGGGTAGGCAATTAATCCATTAAAAATTCAATAGTTTTCAATGTCCAATGTCCAACGTCCCTGAAAATGGAGAAGGACAATTGAAAATTGAGAAACGTCTTAAGTCTTAATTATTATTCCATGGATCGATTTCTGTTTTCTAGTTTACTGGGAAAAGTCTTGAATTAGAATGCGCACTTCATATTTCATGTATAATATATTATAACCTAAAAAGTAAAAAGGCATTTAAAATGGTTTTGGTTTCATCCTTTTGTTTAGTAAGTTTATGGTTTACATTACACAAAAGTTCTCTAATTACAGTTTTATCATACATTCACTAGTTTTCTTGTTTAGCATTTAGGATTTAGAATTCAGACATGAGTTTTGATAATGTAAACATGTCTTGCTGTGGTAGACAAAACAGGATAGAAAATACAAAAGTCCATCTGCGTTCATGTTTAGTGATACGACATTTTTTAATACTTTAAACATAGACAAATATGAAATACGACGAAGTATCAAGTATGAGATATGATTATTACGTCCACGGGGAAAAAGAGGTAGCGGATGTTTAGATTTGAATGTACATTCAAATGTCTCAGAATTATTATTTATTGTTATTACTATTGTTGTTGAAATAACAAAAAGTGATACATTTATTTATCATTTGTGGCAGTTGAAAAATTATTGATAGGATACGAGAATCCAAAGGCCTAAAAAACGATAAATAATAAATAATAATAATCAACATTCAAAGATCCTTTGGAACTGTAGAGAAATAATAATTAATTTGAGACGAAACAAATAAAGCATAAACTCTTACGATAATTATGACCATAAAATAAGATGATTTAAAATTATTTATAGTGTGATGATAAATGTATATTTTGTCTACATTAGTAATACTTTAAAATTATAGTGTTTTTAATGGTAAATTATTTTTTGTTTTTAGTCGGAGGATTCGGTCCATATGTAACAAAGCAGCAAAAGGCAATTCTCAAAGATATCTCTGGTATATTCAAACCTGGGGAATTGACAGCTATAATGGGGTGAGTTGTTAGAGTTTTCTTCTCTAGTAGAAGTTGTTCTTTATAAAGAACCGTGTTCAGACAGGTGAAAACTGAAAGAAATTTCAGACTGTACTAGTTACGGAGCTGCCTTCTTAACACGTTAATAAAATAGTTTCTTTTTGTTTTTAGTCCATCGGGCGCCGGAAAAAGTTCACTGATGAATATTCTTGCGGGTTACAAGTACGAGAAATAATATTATTTATACTCATGATTAAACTTTTCAATCAATAATGATAATGTTATAAATGAAATACTATGCAATACAATATAATAACATGATTTTCTATTAATTTTTTCAGGAATAATAATGTAAGTGGTACAATTTGTGTGAATGGAAAACCCCGTGATAATTCTCAGTTTCGAAAAATGTCGTGTTATATTATGCAAGATGACGTTCTACTTCCACATCTGACTGTCTTTGAGGTAAACAAAAAACTTTGTCGTCAATAGTGCGCACATTTTGTATCTAGTATTCTCGTTTCTAGTATCTATAATCTATAATATTCTTAGAAAAATCTATGTACACATTCCTAAAAGAACCTGCATTTATAAACAAGAAGCAGACGGAAAAGTAGAAACAAGAGCTAAAAAGATGATGGTAATCTAAATATTATTCTAACATGATTTTGATTTTTCTCTTTTCTACAGGCTATGAGGTACGCTGCTCAATTGAAACTTCCTCGGAAAACGAGTAAAGCACAAAAAGAACTTGTGGTGAGTTCAGAGTTCATATATAATTCTAATGATCTATTTTCTATTTTGTATGTTACAAAAACTTCAAACAACTCATCTACCATCTACTATGTTTTAGTTACAGTAAATAAGTAATAATGTGTACACACCTGCAAATCATCTGTATCTGTTATCTGTATTCTGTATCAATCATAAATAAAAGACGGAATTATGAGGACAGTTCCCTTTACTGCTCCTTGTGTGATTATTATTTTAACCTGAATTGAGGAAACAGTCAACTCTTTTTCCTGAATCCCAAATCCTAAACACTGAATGTTTTGCATTTTACATGCTTTTTTTGTATTTCGTATTTTGTACAGGAACTCAAAAGTAGGTTTTTGAGGGAAAGAAAGAAGAAAACATGTACACATATTTTTCTAGTGTGTGAACAAACAGTGAATGTTTTTACTATCCGTTTATCCTACACAAATCAAATCGCATCTGCTGATGCCTGCCTAATACTAATATACATAGTATAGTATCTACAATCTACATAGTACAAAGTAACCTGAGCGTATTTTCATTTTGACGGGAGTGATGACGGATGGAATGTAAAAAAGAATGAGGAAGGCGAGGAAAACTGTGACATGTAAATATAAACATGTGCAGTTTTTAGAAAAGCTTCTACGTTTTCTCTTGTTCTTTTTTTTACGGAAGAATGAAGAAGGAAGAACAAATGACAAATGATTGATACCAGATACATGAGATATGAACATATTTTTCTGTCAGAAATAAAACTGTAGATTGTGGATGAAATATTATGAATTATAAATTATAATGACTTGTTACTAATGAACTTTTTTCTGGGAAAAATCTATTTGTGTTTGTACAGATAACTGAAATCCTGGACATAATTGGATTGACTGAGTGTAAAAACGTAAAGACTTCAAATATTTCCGGAGGTCAAAGGAAACGACTTGCAATAGCTTTAGAACTGATCAATAATCCTCCAGTCATGTTCTTTGATGAACCGACCAGGTAAAATTATTCATATTTTGTAATTTGTAATTGAGAGTACGCATAAAATAGTTTTAAAATATCATTCTCGATCTCAAGTAAAAAAAGAATAAATAATACAACTTTTTTTATTGTTTATCTATTTCACAGTGGACTGGACAGTGCTTCATGTTTCAGTTGTGTGGCTCTTCTTAAAGCATTAGCACAAGGGGGCAGAACAATAATAGCAACCATTCACCAGCCGTCAGCTAGGATATTTGAGCAGTTTGACTCTCTGTATTTACTATCAGAAGGACAATGTTTGTATAGAGGACCAGTCAGATCAGTTGTGCCGTTCCTATCAAGACAAGGACTTCCCTGTCCACCTTATCATAATGTAAGTGTTCTAATTTCAATAGATATAGTTTTTATTTTTATAGTTTTAAACAATGATTTCCATTATCATTGATTTGAGGAGTGTGAGTAATAATGAAATAATTTGTGAAAATTCTTATAGCCTGCTGATTTTGCCATTGAAGTTGCAAGTGGGGATTACGGAGATCAGTGGATTGGGATTTTGTCAAAAGCCACAGCCCTAAGTTCTGACTCTGATTCCAGTGGACTTGCCAATGACTGTTCCGGATCAGAAAATGCTTCAGATGTGATTGAGGACAGGACGCTGACGCCTAGTAGTGGACAAGGAGGGAATGGGGCAGCAATCAGTAAACAATTGGCTCAACTTCAATCCGGTGATAAAACTGACAAGGAGACAGTTGTGAGTCTGATACAACCGATGGACGCCAACTCTCAAATTTCCATTGATGATGACTGTCGATGTGGCAAGTTTTTCAACCAGTTTTGTACACTTTTCAAACGTTCTTTCCTCTGCGTGTCCCGTGACATGATGTTGACCCATCTGAGGTTTGCCTCAACTGTACTCGTCGGACTTCTCATAGGAGCAATCTATCATGACAGTGGTTCGGACGCATCCAAATGCTTCAATAATGCAGGAAACTTATTTTTCGGACTTTTATTTATGGTGTTTTCATCAATGATGTCAACTGTCCTTACTTTCCCTTTGGAGCGTGGTGTTTTAATTCGAGAGCATCTCAACTGTTGGTATTCTCTCAAGGCGTATTTCCTAGCGAGAACTTGTGCTGACCTCCCATTCCAGTTGTTTTTCCCCATGGTGTATGTTCTCATAACATACTATATGACAGAACAGCCGCATGAAGGTACAAAATAAATAACTCTTGATTTTTAAACAGTAAAAAATATAAATCAAACCATATAAAATTAAAAATGTCACTAAATATAAAATATAATATAATGATCAAAATACTCATGACTTGGAATTTTTTATCTATTTGTATTTTCAGCATTCCGATTTTGGATAGTGTGTGGGATGGCTACTCTAATATCCCTTGTCGCACAATCAATAGGATTATTAATTGGAGCAGCATGTGCAATTCAAAGTGCAGTATTTGTAGGGCCAGTGACGACTATACCAATTTTCTTGTTTTCTGGATTTTTCGTCACCTTAAATACAGTTCCCGCTTACTTGAGATGGGTAAGAAACAGAAGAAGATATTTTTGATACTAGTTCTGTGTATTTAATTGTTCAGTATTTTTAAATATATATTGATGATTCATGAATGAATACTGAAAAATATCTTTTGTTGTATCTTCTTCTTCTTTTCTTTAGGTATCTTGGATATCCTACGCTCGCTATGCCTTTCAGTCAACACTTACTGCAGTATACGGCTTTGATAGAGCACCACTCAAATGTACTGAAGCTTATTGTCACTTCAAAAATCCGAAAAAGTTTTTGGAGACTTTAGGTATGTACAATGAGTTGTCAATTTATTTTTTACTGAAATTTTAATCAAATTTGTGAAAATTGAAATCCTTTTAAAAACCCCGTTCGTAAGTATAATATTAATTTTGTTATGTATTTTTTCTATTTGACACCTACAGATGCAGTTGACATCCCAGTTCATGAACAAGCCATTTACCTCTGTATTATACTCGTAGTTCTTAGGTTTTTGTCATATGTTGCATTAAGAGTGAAAATCATGTCAGAACGCAACTAAAAAAACGGTACATACATAATAATATATTATTTACATGTTATGTAGTCAACTAGTGAATAATATAATATAGTTTAGTAGTAGTAGTTAGTATTTTTTACGTGTATGGTGAACAGTGCAGTGATTAGAATATTTGCAGTGCAGTATTTGTCCCTGTACTTTGTACTCTCTTTACTCGGTGTGTGAATGTGTGTGATAAACCAGAACCATTTTTAGTCAAACATAAGAGAAAGAAAGAAAAATATGGGAAATGTTTACAGTTTACAACAAAAAAACAACAAGCGTATAATTAACATAAATAGTGATATATATATTATATATATGATAAATGATAGGTAATACATTATGTATTGAGGAAAGAATTGACAATTGACGTTCATATTTCTCTCTTCTTCTTCGTCTTTATTTAGGGTGATATACTTCTACTATATATACTTCTTAAATTGTTAGATTGTTATAATACATTATTAATTATTATGTATAGCTACATACATATTTACAAATGTGCAAATGTGTGCAAAACATAAATCACAAATCCTGTACGTATCAAAAACTTTATAGTTATTTAATAGTTAAGTATTGTTAAATTGTTAATAGTTCTATTATACGTAAGGGAACTTTTACTCAAGCGTCTATAGTCTAAATATTTCGACTATAGACAGATAACGTATTATATGTAATCAATACTTTGTCGTTTTTTCATAATAAGGTAACTTGATCTTGTTAATTAATGTTGTTACTGTTCATTTAGGTAGGTTAAACTCTGATAATTACTACTGTTTTTATTACTTTTAAACATCAAAGCTTTAAAAAGGGTACTAGAAAAAAAAATCTTAGTTGCATAAGAACATGGATTGCTTTTTTCACCAAATAATTCTAGCCTAGAATCTAGAATATTATAAACATTATGTAGGATCTAGAACGTGATATATTTCTAATTTTAAGTTCTTTTTTTGATTTTTTTTCTATAGTATTTAGTATTTTAAGACAGAAACTGTATTAAAAAAATATTAGTTGTATAATATATTACTTTTCGAATCATGAAAGAAAAAAAACAAATAAAAAATGCAATAACAAGAAGTAACCTTTTGTACTTTATCATTGTACTACTACATACTATACACTATATATCTACATTTAACGTTTTGGTGTGTATCATGACATTCAGGGTTACAAATAAGTTAGTTTTAATCAAAACTATTATATTATGTGGGTAGGACAAAACTTTGGCCATTTTACAGTTATGTAATATGAAATAAATATTATGTAAAAAAATGTTGTATGGACAGAGAGGAATAATAAAAATAATATAGTAACTTATTGAGAAATATATGACAAAGATACACTTTTCACTTTACTCTACTGCTTATATAATAAACATGTAATATGTACTATACTTCATAATTGTTACAAATCATGATATACAATTTAATATAGAGAGGTCTAAGGTGTAAGTACTCCAAATGACTATACACACAAACTATAATATAGACATACTTATTCGTTTACTATAAGTATAAATATACATGTAAATATAAAATATACCGTCTACTATATAAACTCGTGTCATAAATACGTCATTTATAAAATACTCGGAAAACCTTTTATTACACATTATATTATAGAAACATATAAGAGGGATAATTAAAAAATAATAAGTGACAAAAAGGTACTATTATTCAGTGAAAAAAATAATATATACAAAATCTCTATCTTTTATCCATACAAAAGAAATGAGAGTGTGTATCTATTTACTATTTACAGAAAGATGAGAATGAGAGGTAAACTGAAAGCAATCCAATCCAATATTCAAAAACACAATGATATGTACATATTTATACATAATGTTTTAGGTGCAATTGTTGTGATCCAGTATTTGATATTTGATACAAAAAGACGTGTGCATTATTGGTTATTGATTATATACTGACAGTGAGTATTACCTACTACATGAGTTGTATGTAAAAATGCACAACTGTTATATTATACGTATTGTAATTTATTATAAATACACAAAAAACACAATAAAGATTTATTTGAATGTTTACCCTTTTCTTTTGTTATTGTCATAAAACATGAAACATAAAAACCTGTCAATATGTACATAATTCAATGTTATAACTTATAACCTTTAAACTTAATGTCGTTGTGTTGTGTGAAAACATACTATTAAATAATGTCTATTGTTGGTGGTCATTAAATACACAGATATTTAACAAAAGTACATACAAAATATATAGGTAAGAAATATGTGACAAACATGAACAACAAAGAGGAACGCACAAAAGTCCCGCAATCGAAAACCGAATCCATAATATTATGTAATATAGTTGGTAAGAGCAGTACCATGATTGTTATAATATCTTATTCAAAATAGAACATAAAAACGTTTGTAGTTTTTGTTAGCACATACACATAGAAAACGCGACTATAAAACAAATACTTAAATTAGAGAATGTCATTTTATAACATTTACTAAAATAAACTTATAGATATTTAAGATTTCATACTCTATTTACATGTAGAAAAAATATCTCCCGAGTCCTCAAATCCGAAACCTCTGTAACCTATATACTGTATTTTAAATACAATCAGAAAAAGGTCATTTATTTGTACTCGTTAATTACAGTCAAAAGTATTTCAATTGCTGGAGAATCGAATCGGAAGCCTGGAAAAGAGAATTCGAGTAAATAAATAATAAATGAGTAAAACTTCTATAAAACTTTACAAATCAGAAATGGCAAATATGTACATAGGCTTCTTCATTTGATTTCACGTGGGATTTCTGGGGCTTTGTGAAACAGTAGTAATAACATTACTGCAAACTCCACAATTATATTACCTCTGCATTTTAAAAATATAATACAATCAGACCTACTGAAAAATGCTATATATAAATGAAAAAACTTGATCCATATTATAAATAAATATGAATTTAATTAAATTTATATAATAGTCGAGCGGGACACTTGATACTTGATCTTGAACTTGTGATGTACACATAAACACAAAAACACAAACAACAACAAAACGCAGTGCCAGTATAAAAACATACTTAAATAATTAGTTGAATATGCTATGTACATAAATAGTGAGAAAAAAATGATAATGTATTACAAAATTATGGATTATGGATGCACAGAAGAATATTCCTATCGATAAATTTATAGTCTTGCTTGCGCTTCAGAATTTTATCAATTTTGATCCAAATATATGCGAAATATACGAATACGAAAATGCTTTGAAATTTAAAATGAAAAATGAACCACAGATCATTAGATCACAAATACAAAAGATGAAACAAAAATTCATATATTTTGACAAAGTAAATAATATCTAAATAACACTATCGTATCATATTCTATTAAATTACATGTAGATACATGTACATGTTAATTGAGATGTGTAAATAACTCGCAAAATTCGCAATTAAATCTCTATATTGTAAATGATAAGAAAACCCTCCTCGCAAAAAAAATAAATAAAATTCCTTCGTAGTTTTAACCAAATGAAAATTGCTACACATTACACATGATAAATAAACATGTTGTGTGCACTTATTATAATTCCTCAAACAAAATATGAAATACTGTTGTATACAGAAGACAGATTAAAATACAAACTGTATCCATTCCTAATTCCTAAGAGTATTTCCTATCATTGTACATATTGTTCTGTCAATATATTGAACCTTTTGATTGAAAATTGAAATGAATATTTAAAGAAAAGGACAAAAAAAGTACATATTATGCGATATGAAGCCGTATGTAAATCCAGTAAAAATAATACTGTATATGTACACAATGAAAAGAAAAATTTTACACCATGTGAATGTTGACACGTGTTGTTAAAATGTGTAATGAAAAAACTCAAAAATGTTAAATTTGAGTTATGAGAGTCTTGAATTCATCTCATTATGAATAATGAATATTCACATGTGAGAAGAAACTATCTATAAAGTTTAAAATAAAACAACCTTTTGCTGATGAAAAAATACCAAAAAAACATTCGCAACATTCGCCCTTCTTTCCCGCATAAAAGCCTTAAATCATAAAAATATCCATCAAACTGGTTTACTTTTTTCAATTTTCATTGATTTTTGATTGCGTTTTTATTTTTTGTACTAATTACTAAAGTACTTCTCTGTTGCTCATTTCGGTTCTTTTTATCATATATGACAAGTTTCATTTTGGTAGGCACACATAAAAAAATAGAAGTAGTAGGCAGTAGATATCCACTTACATTTTAATCTTGTCTTATTTTTGTTCATTTGTATTGTACAAACAGGTTTTGAAACTCTTTTTAAAGTACCTAAATCAAATTACAACTAAATTCCAGACTCTAGACTCAAGAGATGCTATAATTAGAGTTGGAAACTTGAGACTTTTGAGGCGCTCCACTTCACACCGATAAAGTTTTCTTAAATTGCAAGTGTAACATGATGCCACCCAAGCACGTTAAAGTAATTACAATAACATTTATCCCGATATGCATCACACTAGGGCATATCATATATAGTTATCTTCTTCATATCAGAGCTCTGTAATTTCTAAATACTAACTGCTAAATTACATTTCCATACATATATGTATCAGTTCTTATTTTTAACGTTTTTTATACAGTATACAGTGTATAGTTACACTATAATATATTGTACTATATACACATCTCTATAAAGTTAACAATCGACGACGACGACAACAACTTGAATATTATTATTCGTATATTATTTATTATCAATTCTTCAGTTCCAAGAAATTTTGGCCCTATAAATGACATTACGACTGTTTTACCATCATTATCATTATTTTTAGTTCGCAGTAAAATATGCTTCTTCTTTTCTCTTCACATAGCATGTGCCTTGTGCCTTGTGCAATTTGAGTATGTTTTTGGTATTGAAGGCTCTTATTTAATAAAACTAGAATTAAAATGGTTCTGTATAAAGTATAAATTATAAATTATAGATGTATCATATATTTACATATTGTAGTTTATATCATTGGTCTTCTCTTTAATTTATAAGTTGTAGCTGTGCTTGGTGCTCGGTTTCGGGTTTCCTCTATATAGAAAGTATAGAAAATAGAAACGTTTTATGGATTCTCATCAAAGCCAAAGGGACAAAGATAGGACAAAGTACACATTGAAAATTGAAAAAACTGAGAGTCGAGAGTCGAGAGAGTTGCAAAAACGTTGGAAAACCGAGAGCACACAAAAATAAATTCTTCAAATCATCAAGGCTTATGTATCTAATTGGAAAAGTTTGTGATAATACTTTTTCTAAGCTTAAAGTGTTGTGTTTTCTGTGTGGAAAATTGTGTAAAGAAACTACTGGAGAAGAGAAAACGTACATAAATAAATAAAGATATATTACAAAGTATTTCATCTTTCATCAATAATTATTATTAGTTATCAATTTTAATTTAGATCGTATAGATAAATATCAGTAGCTTTCATGTTTGTACTTTGTGCTTTGTGCAATTCAAATTCAAGTTAACTATAATTTTTAGTTATTTTCAATCAAAGTACTACAAGTACTTACACATGACTTCATCATCTTCCATTTGTTCTCTGAACAGTCTCAACTCGACCAACGTTGTTGTGGAAGATTCTTTATTAATTGACACTTGTCAAGGACAACATCAATCAATGCCGATGGCAGAGGATGGGTATTTTGAAGTCTGTCGTGGAGTCATCTCTACGGGGGAGTCATTCAATTACAATGGAGATTACTACCGAAATACGTGAGTTAAATTAAAAATTATTTGTGTTCTGTGTTCTAGCTTCTACCAGCTTAAGAATTATTCCTTATATAAGTATAAAATATAAACCAAAGAGAAATGAGAAATAAAAAAGTGAAAGTACCAGAGGAAAAAATTATTTGTATGATAAAATCGCAAGTAAAAAAGTTTAAATTCTAAATGATTTTTCTTTATTTCCAATAAACTTGTTATGTGTAGATTTCGAGTTTCTGGTGGAGACATTCTACTACATACAGTAGGGTTTTTTGGTCCAACTAAAAAGAAGATTGTGAAATACAATGTGAGTATCCTTGTGGAAACTCCCACATTTGCTCTTCCTTATCCACCTTATTACTTGTGTTGTAGTGAAAGTCAAAAACCTGAAAGGATTTTTAGTCGGATCACCGCCACAGTCACGGCGGAGCAGGACAAAATGTTCTACATCTCATTTACTCCCATACTCATTCGTCCAGAAGATGATTTTGTCCAAATTTCCTTCTCAATTCATCCCCAAGACGGCGAAGAACATGATGAGAAATTTGATGATATTATACATGTAAGTATATGTATCGTCCTTTGTGTACATATTAACAAATTAATATAAATAATATAAACATTGAGGTTTTTATAAAGAATCAAAAAAGGAAATTGATTTCAACTAAATTCTAAAATTACATAACATAGTTTAATGTTTAATGGTTGTGCTTGTAAAATCTTTCATTTCAGAAACCCAACATGATGGGACGGATGAAGCCAGGGAGTCAAAAGCAGAATGTTTCCACAGGGCTTCGTCATTTTATATTTATGTCGGGTTCTTGTCAAATGCCCGTCCTTCGCTTCAACATACCTTGAATCTTGAACCAGACAAGAAATAAGAATTTTGAGAAGATTTTCTCTACTCCAGCTTCAATGCATTAATTTTTACAATCTACAATGAACTCCACCAAACGTTCTCAATAAAATACTATACAAAATCAAAACCTACTTAAATTGAAGAGAAAACTGTCATTTTTCTCCACAGTGTAATTTTATTCCTACGCCAAGTTTTGATCGATGCACGAGACATGAGACATGAGATAGATTTTCCATTATCCTTTTTCTGCATTCACGTTTTTATTTGAATTTAAACTAGTGGCTCCCGAGTGACATGAAATTTCATTTATATGAATATTGAATACGCTTTTAAAGTTTTAAGTGGGCTGTAAAAATTAAAGTTTTTACTGATTTCTAATTTTTTATACATCTATAAAAATTAAAAATTGTTGTAGATATGCATTTGATATTTGATAGTTTCATTCATCATGTGCAGCACCGTTTATGAGTCTTTTATCTTTGTATACCACAACTACCAACTATCAACTATCAAAATTCCCAATGAACAACTTTAGTTTCAGTACTTGGGGGAAAATGCCGAAACGTACTTGCATTTTGGATAAAAAATGAAGCTATACTTGTAATGTACTCTGAAATATACTGATTATTGATTATGTATCTCATTTTATCTATGACTAGTTTTTTGTGAGGATTAGTTTTGTGGTCATGACCAATTTCATTTTCACTTTCATTCAGTTGTTATTCATCATTACTCATTACATTTGAAATTATACATCTGAAATCAAGGTATAGCATAAATATGACAAACGTATTACGTAAAACTGTAGACTGTAGATACGGCAGACTGTGTACTGCAAACTGCAAAATGTATCTAGATTTTAGATAGTGGATACCTAGTAGATATCAGGTGATGTCATTGCCGTTGTCAAAGAGGCTCTAAATCCTAAAAAAGCTTGAGTCGAGCGGAAATAGTACTCAGATAATATAGTATGTGTAATGTTTTTAGGTGTAAGTAAATAGTTTTTACTCCGAGTATGAAGTATGCAGTCAACAAAAAAATATTATACAAGTAATCACAAGTATTATATTAGTCAAAAGTCAAAGTAACTTTACTCACACGTGGAAAGTGGAAAAGTATTTCTTATCTGGAAATTGATGTCCATATCCTTCTCAGTTCATACATGTAAATATATTACAGTATGAAATATGAAACACACACCGTAAAAAGTATTTAAACATATTCAATTAACCGTGTGTATAAAAAAACAACATAGTATAAGTATACCTGTGTGTTTAATGTTTTCACCTTGAATTCAATTTTTTCTGATAAAATTAGATATAAATAAAATACAGTGATTTTTGACTTTTGACGCAGGACAAAATACTCGGAACTTCGGATGTTTGTTTTCACAAAATACTTATGAAGGGCATGAAACAACCAAAAACAAGGAGAGAGAGAACGAAAAAGCAGCCGTGATTTATTTTAGATATTTGATGATTTGATGAACCTTGCGGTGGAGAAGAATTCACAAGTTTTATTTATACATATCTAAATACTAGAATCATTTTTTTTATCAGTGATAAAAATGTCAAAAGTAATTACAAAACTATATGACAAGTATTACACTCAAAACTCAAAACTGTTTTTGAACCATAGACTTGTTAGTCATTCTCTTTGCAAAATATTGTAAAAAATAAAACGTTCATGTCGCAAATTAAAAGTGCAGCTGAACAAAGTACAAAGAATTTAGTACATATGTATTTGTAATTTGTAGGTATTACAAAAAGGTACTATACTTGATTGTGTGTTTAATGTTCCGTACATATGACTCATATACCTATCTCATATATCCAGGATTCATTCATATCAGAGAGGTTTTCCACTTTGGCAATAACCGTCCGACGATTATGGGTAATTAATTATAGAATTTGTCAAATTCGCGTAAACATGATAATGAATCATGGAAATGTCCCTAGTCCACAATCTGCAATCCAAAACCAAATCCAAACCTTCAGACTTCAGAAGACGATACAGTCATAAAGAGACACGAAAGGTAGAATAAATATCAGTATTGAAAACAAATCAGTGAAGGACGGATCTCATTTTTCATATCATTTATCATTTAGATTTCAGTGTGTGTGCTTCTACTGTCTACTGTGATATAGTTTTTTCTCGTCACTCTCTCTCAACTTTCACTGCCAGTTACCAGTGGTTGAAGCAGGAACGGAGAACGGAGTTTCCATAAATAAATTACAAATTTTCCTTGATTCTTTTGAAGAAAGTTTCACCTTAAAAAGTCAAAATGGCCAATATACCTCAAATTATATCTGGAACGACCATAGTACGTTTGTTTTGTATTTTCTATCTTTTACAACAAAGAAGAATTAAAATTATTGCTTTTTTTTTACTTTTTACAATAATTACAGAGGATTTAGAAGCTGCAACTTGGAAATTACATACTTAGAATTAAATGTAAATATCTAATATCTTTACAGGTTCTTGGACTTCTTGTGCTGATAGCAAGTTCACTCTTTTTAGATTGGTTAGAACCCACCGATGAGCTTACGAATGAAACGTGTAAGCAAGCTTCATACTGGGGCATCGGAGGTCTTTGTGACGCTCGGACTGCATGTATTGCCGCAACAGCAATCGGAGTTATTATCGCAATCATTCAGATTTTTTACGGAATCTTTGCTGTCATTAAACTTGTAAGAGACAAAATCGTAAATCATAATACATGTATTCACACCAGTTCAACTTTCAACTAAATAATAATAATGATAATAATTCTTCTAAAAAAATGTGTACACCATTGTTTTGAAACTAATGTACTGTCCTTTTGGTCCTTTGCAGAAAACGGAAGTCAACAAAATTTGGCAAGGAATTCATGCACTCCTTGCCGTCCTGTCTATAATTGGCTTTGCAATTTCCATTCACTATCAAAAGTACATCAAAGTTGATAAATCTAAATTCTTCAGTGCAATGACCATAATTGATGCCATTTTCTGTGTTGTTGCAATAGTATTAAGTTTCACCATGTTCAAAAAATAGTTAGTTCTCCGTTATTTTCAGACCTTATACACTACACACCTGTGAGAGTTTAAAGACTAGTCACATGCTCACTAGCACCGTTTCACTGTGCACGACCCATGAAATGGCCTTATATATATAATATATATTAATTGTAATCGAAATATTGAATATTGTATTTTTTTTTGTATAGTATACTACACAATACCATAATATTTTATATCTACAATAATAATTAAAATAATTTTTGAACTTGTTTTTGTAGAAAATTAAATGTCAAAAAGTAAATAAAAATGAATTTCCCGACAAATGAAAAGAAAGTGGGCGATCAGTATATTATATGTATATTCATTATTCATTCATGATTTACTCATTTTTATTTTCAACTTTACCCAAGAAAGAATATTTTGCTACCTGAAGGAAGCACTTCAAATACAGTAGTCTAAAACATCAGCAGAATGATGAACAGGAAATAAACTAGCATTAAAAATTATACACTGTCTATTTCACTTTTCATCTAGTAAAAGCATAGGGGAAAAAATGATTTCCTACTTTCCTAAAACTTTAAGTTTTATTTACAATTTACAACTATATAACAATTCAATTGAAATGAAAAGTTTAGGAGGAATACATATAAATCAAGTAAAATCGGCTGCAAATTGCAAACAGCACAATACTATTTTATAAATATGTGAAAAATATTTTTTGGTTATTTGTCAAACATTTCATATTTTATACAAAGTGTAAATGATATATATCAAAAACAGAGTTACTTGTATATATATTTGTAATTATTAGTAATTACATCAAAATAAAAAATCTTAGAAATTACAAACCAGCCTTTCTATTGCATCATAACAATGAATTCTGTTGCTGTTACTTCTGTTGTATTTAAAGGTGCATCGTAATTTTGAGAATTGGAACTTGAATCCGGATTTTCTAATGATACTACTTGAATTGGAGGTTGAGCTGAACCATGGAATTTAACAATATGTCGTCGTTCTGTTAAAAAAAAGGATTTTATGTAATTATTATTATTTACGTTACAGTGAAATATTATATACAAAGTATCTTTAAAATACTATATATTATGACTTACGGTATTTCAAAGTGGTAAAATCTGCAGGGCAGTAAGGACACTGGAATTTTTATCAAAACATTTACCATCACACACAAATTAATTATAGTGTTTATTTATGTTCATATGGTTCATAATTTATAATTATTATAAGATTGAAATAAGAATGTATATAGTATTCTATGCATTATATTATACTAACCTTGTGACGCTGGATTCCCTCCAGATGAAGTCTTTGGTGTTTCAGTAAATCCTGCTTCTTTGTATAAGACTTGAAACATGTTTCACACACAAATGGTTTCTCTCCCGTGTGAGACCTCATATGTCTGGCAAAAAAAAATAACAGACATGATATAACTTTTGTTTTTTGTATGGTAATATATTTCAGAATATAGAGAACCTTTTGAAAAGGGTATAAAATTATATATACATTATCTACTTGCCTGTTTAAATCACTACTGCGAGTATAACTTTTATCTGGACACAGTTCACATTGGTATCTCCTCTCTCCTATTAAATGTACAAAAAGAAAACAATGAAATTTAATGAATGATATAGATATTGATATTTTAGATATTAGTAAGATGTAAAAAATCTTACCCGTGTGAACTTTCATATGATAATAAAGTATGGTGGAATTTGTAAAAGCCTAAAAATTATTTTAGTAATCAAAAATGAATAACAATAATTAGTCAATATTACAGTAATTAGTTTACATATTTTATCAAATAAATTAATTATTTTACAAAGTCTTCACCTTATGACAAGTCTGACATTGGAATTGTCTGTCATTTGTGTGGATTCTCATATGCTCTACTAAACGTCTATTTTCTCTATAAGCTTTTTCACAACCCTCAAAAGTACACTTGAACTCTTTAGCTTGGGTATGAATTTTTTCGTGTCTATTGAGATCATATTTTGTAACAAAACTGTAAATTGACACAAAAAATAGACATCATTATAATATTTATAACATGAAGTATTTTATTTACACATGTAATAATAATTATTGTATCTTTTAAGACTTATAATTGTTACTACAAACAAAAAATAAAATAGAAAACAAATGGAATTTACAAACCTGGTTGCACAATGACTACACAAGAATGGTTTTATTCCTGAATGAATTGCCATATGTTTTCTAAATCGTCCAGCATTACTATAGTTAGTTTAAAGAAAAAATTGATAGTTAATTTTTAAAACAAGGTTTAGCTTTTTTAATGTCATGAATATCTATAATAATATGACAAAGTACAATAAAAAATAAAATAAAAGAGAGGGCGAAAACGAAAAAAAAACTTACTTCATATATTTCCCACATATTGTACATAAAAATTTTGATCCAGGACGAGATTCTGGTATCTGATTATTTTCCGTTGTATAGCCTGAATGACTTTTTAAATGTCTTTCTACACCTTGTATTGATCTAAAAACTTTATTGCAGACCGGACATGAGGAACCTGCGAAAAAGAAATTGAATTGATTATTATATTATATTAAATATTGTAGAATGAAAATATGTATAGTATTTTGTGCACGTATGTATATCTATGTACATATTTTTATTTTTTGTATCTGTAAAATTACTTGAAGGTGGTGGAAAATGGATTTTTGAATGTTGTAGTAAAGTATTTTCAAATTTAAATCTTTGTCCACATGTAAAACAATCAAATGGTTTTTCAGCGTCTTGTGCTTTCATTAATTCCACATCCTTTTTAACAAGAGGATCACTATCATCATCATTATCATCACTGTCTTTATCTTTTGCCTCCTCATCATCCATATCTTCATCACTTAAACCCAAATCTATAAAAATAAGAAAGTATATAAAAGAAAAGAAATAAAAGAAAAAAGAAAACATATAACATTTAGTCTTCATACAAAAGTACTATCTCTAAACTACTAAAATCAAAACACATGAAAAAATGTGTATAATTTTTACATAATTAATTCACTCACCATCATTTGAACTAAAATCATCAGAACAATGTGAATCATCCTCATCATTACTCGTTTCATCTTCATTATCACTACTTTTATTTGTATCATCTTTATCAATCTTATCCTGATTTTCATGAGTTGTACTACCTCCTGGTTCAATCTGAGAATTCTTATTTTTATTTCTTTCATGGAAACGATACTGGTGTCTTTGCATATCTAGTTTTCTTCCATAAGCTTTTCCACAATTGGGATAAGGACATTTAAATTGTTTCAAGGCGTATTTAAACTCATAATGAGTTTGTGCATGTCTATCTGTAAAATATAAAAATCAAGACAAATTTTTAGATAAAAATTGACAATATTTTTGTATTATAATATTATACTATACTCTGTAAAATCCACTACTATATTTTGTTCATTAAGTACCTGCAGCATCTTTCCTTGTAAAACATTTTTCACATAACTTGCAATTTAAGTTGAGGTCAATGAATTGAGATGGGTCAAATTCTGGAGGTGGGTCTGGAATGGTAGTGGACGCGGAACTCGTCATATTGAAAGCAAAAAACTTTCATGAAAACAAAAAGAAGAACAATAATATTATCAAAACTATACAATTTATACATTATGCTCATTGTTTCATTGATGATTTTAAATGACAAGTTTAGAACTTACTTGGAGTTTTACTGCTGAATATATTGAGACAAAATATGTGCTTCAAAAAGCTTGAATTATAATATTCAAAGACTTTGATGTGGTACACATTATATTATTATTTTATGTTTTATTTTGATTTCAGGACAGTTACTGATAACTTTTGTTAACTTGTCACTGATGAATGTTGATGCTTTACAATAATTAATTGTAAAGACATGGAATATTTATCTGAAAAATTTAGATTTTTCCAAAAAAAATCCAAAATGGGTTTGAATTCTTGGCTTACGAATTCAAGGGCATCATGATAAATCTTCACATGCACTAATATTGTTTTTACATATATTATATGCTCTATATATATGCCAAAAATTAAGAAAAAACTGGCAAAAACTGGAATTAATGATGAATTATAATAATTTTTAGAGTATTTAATAAACTGTAACATTTCCATATATTATACATGTACATTTATGTCTAATAAAATACTTGCATTGGTAACATTTGATAAAAAAAATCCTTATTATTTATACATTTTTTATGATTTATATGAATGTGTAAAAAGTTATAAAATATAGCCTTTCATCAAGAACACGTCAATATATAAAAACATGTCAGATGATGTGTAAGTACCTACCATTTTTGGTAAAATGATATATTACTGTCATGAGCAGTAGATTCCTCTAAAAAAATAGTATTAAAATATAATATTATAGAGGAGTCAAGAAACATTTTGGTATATTATAGTATCAAAACAATACAGGATACTTATTCAAAAAAAAGAGAAGAAGAACACAAAATAAAACTCATGCATGTTTTGTACAACAAGACGAAGAGACAATAATAATAATTATTGTACGTATAAAAATGGCAATATAAAATATAACATTAACTTGTATTATAAAATTATTGTTTTCCTATAATATATTCTAAATATTCATTTTATATTTTTGATATAGATAATATACTTTATATTTCTAATGAACACTCTTTAAAAAATTATTATTATTATTATAGGTAAAAATAAGTAGATATTTAAGTAAGTTGTGTATTTTGCACTGCTGATTGGCTACTGGTTATTATTGTTATTGGTTGTATGGTATATATATATATGATATAGTAACTAGTACGTATGATTACATTTTTAAGTTTTTTTTTTTACTGGAAGAATATTTCTTCATTTGAACTTTTAAAGGTGGTTGCGTGTAAGTATAATAATATATATGTCTTTGCATATACATATAAAAGTACAAAATACAAACTATAAGAAAACAATATACTCGTTTATATTTTATGATTTTGATCGACTTGCAAGACGAGAACGAGTGTTTGGAACATGTGAACGAGTAATTCTTTTTGAAGGAGGTCCTAGATCCATTTTACGTAAATCTTTTTGTAGTCGTATAGCCATTTTTCTATCTTGTTCTTCTTGTTCCAATTTGGATTTGTATCGTTCAAATGCTTCTTTTTCTGCTTCAACATCTACATCATCAAGTAAAATACGTACACTAGGGGATGAGGATGTTGATGGTGTATTGTAGGTATTTAATATTTGAATTTTAGATTGACGACTTGGACCTGCGACAGTTGATGATGATGCTGATGATGGTGTAGAGAAAAATGATGATGATGAGGCTGATAAATAAATACCACTATCCAATGAAATTGAGGTAGAAGAGTTAAGAGAATTTTCTTTAGTGGTGAGTACTATTACATTATTACTTTTCCGTTTTTTATTCTTTCCATTTACACTTGTTGTTGTTGGTTTTTTAACTGTAGTCCCAGAATTTTTTTGTAATGTAGATGGAGAAGGCTTTTGAAGTTCATTATCTTCTTGCTATAAAATAAGAAAGAAAGAAGGGAAATGAATATAATACTTATAGCTGTGTTTGGCATTAGTAAATAATAAATAATATGATTCATTTTACAGTTTTAAATATTACAATATAATATAGAAACTTACCGTCAATTTTTCAATTAAAGCTTCGGATTTACTTATTTGTTTTTGTTTTTCTTTGTCACATTCAGATTGATATTTTTGTAATAGAGTCATGTATTCCTTTGCAATTTCTCCAGGTTTAGAAAGTACCCCATCAAATTTTGGTGGTATTTTCTCTTCAGAATCTTTTTGTCCTAATCTTTGTTCAGAAATATAGCTTGATTCACTACCAGAAGTTGGTGTTCTTTCTGCTGTTCTTACTAACAATGAGTTAACTTCTTCCTTTTCTTCATCCTCCTCCTCCTCCTCTTCACGTTCTTCTTGTTCTCTCTTCAATTCTTCAAGACGATCTGCCACAACCGCTGGAAACTATATAGTTATACATGATTAATATTAATATACATACATAAATTTTCAAAATGACAATCAATCAATATAACTTTTACATGCATCCTCATTATTATAGTACCTGTTTTCTTATCTTTCGCATAAAAGTATGGTTGATCAAAGTTTTCTCTTTAATGGCTCGTCTGCTCCAAACTGATAAACGTAGTCTGCAAAAAGGGCAACTTAAGGCAGTTATTCGTACTATATATATATAGAAAAATTACATATCATTATAGATTACATATTTGAATAATCAATATTATGTGCCTTCATTATAATTTACTTCAAATAATAATTTCATTTTTGTTAGAATTGGATTATTGTGAAATTGGGAATTGTAAAATAAATGTATACTTACTGGAGCGACAGAAACATTGGTGACACAAGGTATGATTGCATGGAAGAGTTACCGGATGAATGAAAATATTAAGGCAAATTGGGCAGTTAATATCATCTAATGTCAATACAGTATCGGATCGAGAACGAGATCGACTTTTAGTTCGCTAAAAATAGAAACACAAAAAAAAGACATGTGATATATTATTTATTCACTTGAAACTTGATACTACTTACACCTTTACATGAATTAAACTATGAACTTAAAAAAATGACATTTAATGATATTAACACTTACAATAACTTGAGAAGTAGATACTTCCGGTTTACCACGAGATCCTCCACTTTTCTTCATTGTGACGAATGAAATCAGGATATATATTATAAGGAAGCTCGAGAACAAAAAAAGACAACTTTTACAAAGTTTAGTTTTTTACTAATTTTGTGATATAATTTTGGCACAACTGTGAATAAGGCACATCAAGAAACGAGTATTTTGTATGCTAATCCATCCAGAGATCTTTGTAATTGAAACTGTAGAGTTAATTAAACTAGTCCATTGTCCATTGTCAATGCACCCCCGGAACAACTTTGTTTCTTGTTTTCCTTTGTGTCAACGGAAATTTTCCCGTCCCAAAGAATTCAAAAATGATATTCGCGCGAATGAGAGAGCTCCTTGATCAAAATATTTGTTTTAATTGACATTTGCTGTTGTTTATTTTTAACTTTTTAACTGACAATAAACGGAAATAAAACTGGTAAGAATACTTAATTAATTAAAAAATCTAATCTATATTGTATTTTGTAGTAAAACTTTGTTCTTTCTAATTCTATTATTTAGTAAATTGACTTTACTTTGAACACGGCAAAAAATTTGAATGAAAGACTTTTTAACTTTGAATGTTTGCTAGTTTTTTGTTAAATATTAACTAAAATGGTAATAATAATTAATAAATGGAAAGGAATTTTAGCTATTGTATGCAAATATAATAATTATTATGTTCGTAAAATTAATTCTAATGAGCCCTTTTGTTAATTATTGTTTTCACAAAGATAAAATGTATTTGGTAATAGTTTTGATGAAGATATCCAAAAGTTTTAAAGCATGTTTTTCGATACCTTTAAAGTTAGTTATAGTGCTATTTTAGCATTATTAGAGTTATAAGTTTTAAAAATACTTTACATTCTTTATATAGAAAAATAAAATGTATTACTTACGTATCTCTATATATTTATGCACTCTAGATAGAGAATAACTGATTAATTATATTATTGTATCTTTTTTTCTCAAATCTTTGAAACAGATTCAAACTTTTGACAAGAGGAGATTTTTTATTTATATGTAAGAAAAATCTTTGGACATTTTAAAGAAAATTTAATAGACTTGGGAAAAATGGGAAAGAGGAAACGAAGTCATGAACGTCAAGAACCCAAAAAACAATCAACTGTCCCAGAAGTTCCGGCTGATGATTTAGAATTTATTGTGGAAAAAGTATTAGCAAAACGTATTGTGGCTGGAAAAGTAGAATATTTATTAGGTAATAATTAAATAAAAAAAATTAATTATTATTTAAAAGATGTTTTTTTTTTTTTTTTTTTTTTTTTTTAAAATACATG
>JABASP010001067.1:0-34922 GCA_019776565.1 Sminthurinus signatus | reverse complement strand
TCACATTTAATATTGATAAAATGGCACCCAGTGCGGACTGTTCCGGATCCTCAATGATTTCCACATCATTTTCTTGTTCATTACTTTCATCATCGACCTGGCCAAAAATATTTACTTTTGGATCTGTATGATTTGATTCATCTTCATATTCCACATATTCCGAATTGTCTCCTTCATAATAATAACTATTGTCATTTTCCTCTTCTGACTGTGAAATTTGATGTAAAAGTTCTTTTACTGAACTAGACATTTCAGTCATTGACTTCTCTTGTGACTTTAGTATTTGTGGAAGTGATGATAGAGAACTTTCTATATTTGTAAATAGAATCAACCAAAATTTACAATATATTATATATTATGCATTTATCTATGCATAAAAAATAAATATAGATTCGTACTTTTTACATAAGTATATTATTTAGTATATTATATTATACTTTATATTCAACTTACGTTGAGCTGAAATTGTTGATAAATGCTTCAACATTTCACCAAATACTCCATCACTATTTTGATTTTGAGAGCTTGAAGTACTACTTGAACTTGTAGTAGCAATAGTCTTTGGGGGACGTCCAGCTCCACGAGTCCTCTGATTAATAGTCTTATTATTTACATCTCTATAAAAATTAGAGATAAACAAACAAAAATTTATCATTTATTTTGTTTACTTATTTTTGTTTGATTTTTATTTTGTATTTTCTCAACTACGTTGGAAATATTATTGTTTATATGTTTTGACTACGTCAAACATTTATTTTAATTTTTTTTTTTTAATTGTTCTCAACTACGTTGGAACTATGGATCATTTCATTTTTACTCTTACGACTACGCCGCAGAGTCTTTTTGATTTTTATTTTTATGACTACTCGACTACGTCGGTGTCTAAAATATATATTTTTCATTTTTATTCAAAAATCTTTTGACATCTCGACTACGCCGGAGTCTTTTAATATGATCAATTGATCATTTTTTATTTCATTTATTTATTTCCCTTGAAATTATTGAAACTCAAAACGTTTTACTTTCGTCCGTCTTTTCTTTTATATATATATATATACGTATTACGTATATACTGTACATGTATTTTCTACAGTTTTCGATTCGCATTTATGCTAATTAAAACTACTATTTCTACCACCAAACCCTTTGGAAATATGCAAAATGTATAAATAATTATGATAACTTACCCCTGAGGTTCCAAATCCGGTGGTCCATTATTGTCCGACATCATTAAAACGACTTTAATTATCAATTAATTAGGAGCTAAATAAAAGCACAACCATGTCACTCAGGCATGTAAAAACACTGAGGAGTAAGATGCCGATAGGGTGAGTAAGGGAGCACAATTGGTTTTTATAATAAGGTCTTTAAAAACATGCCTTGTCTCTCAGTATGTAAGGGCTACTACATCATATGTAATTATTCTCCGTTCTACTCTTCTATCTTCAGTAACTCGAATAATTATAGTCATATTTCACCTTTTAGGCTCATCTAACTATTAATTATATTGATCTGCTGTTATAATGAGTAATTTGTCCATATATATATATTGAGGATTGCATATATTATGTAAATGATGTGTACATGTGTATGCTCTCTCCTTATTAATACACATATATAAGGTATATAAAAACTTTTTGTTATTTTAATCAGACTGAATACTTGTATAAAATGTAATCTACTTACAAAATTAGATAATTACTGATTAAATTACAAGGTTTTCTAGATTATTTTACGACAAGATCAGAAGCGCCAAAAGATGGATTTTGAATCTTATGTACACGTAAGAGATTTATACGGTAATGTACATATTAGTTAAGTATTAGAAAATTCTCCCAGCTGGTCTGTTGACATTTATTTTTTAATGTGAAAAATTAACTACTAATTGTGTTTGTTCTGTGGTATTTTTTGTACACAGTAAAATAAAGAAACATGCTACTACATATATTATAATATTATAGTTTTAAAAATCCTTCCTGTGTAAAATATATAACATGTTTCTGTACACAATGAATTTTATAACAAGAGGAAAATGTGTACAGAAAAATCAAGTCTAGTCTAAAATCTCAAAGTTTAATATTTAATTATCATTAGGTTTTCAAAGTTTTAAGCAGATTCTACATTCTACCTGTGCTGTGTTAAGAACTTGACAATATTGATACTTTAATTGACATAGAATCGTCATCATCACCACAAAAGAAATTCAAAATGGTACAAGCAAATTTCCGTAAAGATTTAGGAAATATACTTCTTCTCGTCTTTCTTTATATACTTCAAGGAATTCCTTTAGGTTTAATTGCTAGTGTTCCTATGATCCTACAAAATAGACATGTTTCGTATAAAGAACAAGCTAAATTCAGTTTTGCATATTGGCCATTTAGTTTGAAATTATTATGGGCTCCAGTTGTAGGTAAAATGAAATAATTTAATAATTATTTATCAATATTATTACATCATAATATAGGTCATATATATATATATCATGTATTATTTCCTATATAGTTTATATCCGTACATTTCAATATATTTTTCTTTTTGTATTTTTTTTTTACAGATGTTTTATATTCAAGAAAAATAGGTCGCAGAAAAACATGGCTTGTACCGATGCAGTATCTAATAGGAATTTTCATGTTAGTTTTATCTACACGAGTCAATGAGCTGCTGGATACAGTTAACATTGGACTCATTACAGGTGTATTTACTATGTTAAATTTTCTAGCTGCAACACAAGATATTGCCGTTGATGGGTGGGCATTAACCATGCTTCGAAAGTAAGTTTTGCGGTATATTTTTTATGTTTGTATAGTTGTGAATGAATTTTTAGGGATAAAATTTTGGAATAATTATTATTGTTTTTTTTTTTCTAAATAGAGAAAATGTCGGATACGCTTCAACCTGTAACAGTATTGGACAAACAGCAGGATATTTTCTTGGTTATGTAGTATTTCTTGCATTAGAATCTGCAGATTTTTGTAATCACTATCTTCGATCAGCAAGTGAAGCAGGTCCAAAGGGATTGGTGACATTACCTGGTAATATAGAAACACCTATTTTACTATGTATATATACATAAATGTGTAAATTAGTCAGTCATCATGATTATTATATTCAAGAATAACTATGAACTAATATATACATACCAAAACCTATGTGTATTTACATGACAAAATGAATTAATTTTGTTTCAACAGGATTTCTATATTTTTGGGCTTGGGTATTCATGATTACTACAACTCTTGTGTGGATTTTTAAACGAGAAAATCCTGAAGTTGGTGCTAGTAGTGAAAAAATTGATGTCATTTCAAGTTATAAAGGGCTATGGAAAATATTGAAATTACCAAATATTAGAACAACAATTATTTTCCTACTCACTTGTAAAGTAAGTATCCATTCTCTATTATCTATTATTTATACTTTATGCATGTAGTTGTATAAATTTTTATGTTATTCAAACTATGTATGAAAATTTTATACATGAATCATAATGTATAACATTATTATTCTAATCTATACTTTTTATTCATAGATTGGATTTGCCGCATCAGATTCTGTAACTGGTTTAAAATTAGTTGAACTTGGTGTACCAAAGGACAGATTAGCTTTACTAGCAATACCAATGACCCCTCTACAAATCCTTCTACCACTCATTATTTCAAAATATACAGCCGGAGCAAATCCAATGAATGTTTTTATCCGTGCCTTCCCTGTTAGATTACTTTTTGGTCTTGTGTTTGCTGGAATAGTGTATATAACTCCATCCTTTAAATTAGAAGATGGAACATTTCCCTTCTCATACTATGCTGGAATATTAGTTATTTATGCTATTCATCAGGTAAACATTTGTTTTATAACCGTTTTATTATACTTTTTGACATTTCTGTAAAATTAAATGAGAATGTGAAAATATATATTAACTATTTGTATTGGAATATTTCTTTGTTCCTCTCTAGGTATCTTTATATAGCATGTTTGTGGCGGTGATGGCTTTCTTTGCAAAAGTTAGTGATCCCAGTATTGGTGGCACTTATATGACCCTCTTAAATACAATTTGTAATTTGGGTGGTAATTGGCCATCTACATTAGTTTTATGGTTAGTTGATCCTCTTACAAAGAAACAATGCACAGGTGGGAAAGTGGTCAATGATTGTTCAACTCCTGAACTTACTTCGGTAATTCTTATACATATATAATATGTATACATTTTGAGTATTATAAAGATGATAGATGTTTTTATGATTATGTACATAAATAAAAATGATAAATCTATATAATATGCAAACGATGTATTATGTTACATTATAACAAGAATTCTTTTGTTTTATTCATGACTTTTTAGACATGTACGTCCAATGAAGGAGTATGTTCCATTGAAGTTGATGGTTACTATGTTGAAAGTTTTGTTTGTGTTGCATTTGGCCTTGCTTGGCTTTTATTGTGGGGAAGAAAAACAATTCAGAAATTACAAAACTCTCCAGAATCTTCATGGAAGGTTGTTATGCGTTCAAGAAAGGATTGACTGCTGACTAGATCTCCATAAGTTGACGTTAAATCATCATTACTCACATGTTCATCGTATAAGTTCAACAGCATTACCGTGTACAGTTAACTGGAGTAACAGTATGCTATATCTAGGTAATAATATGTATCTATATTATATTTTACAAAAAATAAGTACCACAGTTCTCGTTCACTTTTGTGTTTTGTTACTTTTATTACTTTAAAAACCTTTCCGTTCATCAAAGGGTTTTGTTTAAAATTCTGTTACTGCACAAAATATAAATAATTATTGTTGTTTATTTTGAGGGTACATAATATACTTTGCGTTAAAATTGTTAAATTTCTAATCATTTTGTTGTTATTACTGTTATGATAATATTTATTATTAGTGAAAGTTATTTCGAGATTTTTTTTTGTTATTTTGTTATTGAATTAAAATTATTACAAGTTTTATAAATAATGAATATTATGTACTGGGGGGTTTGGAATAAAAATACTAAATACATAAAATACTGAATAGACAATAAGTATTTTCTTAAACTTGGAAACTAAAAATGTACAGCATTTTGTGGTTATGTGTACATAATATAAACGGAAATATTTGTTAGCAAAAAGGGTATAGCAGTACTCAAAGTTAAAACTAGCTTCGAACGGGTTATAAAACTTTTGTGTTCTACGGATAATATCTTGTTATAATATACATTCTATACTTTTAAAGTCGCAGTGTATACAGTATAATATACTGTTATAAATGTAGCAGAATTGATCAATATTTTATTTAGTAAAATAATTATTCTTATTCTTATATGAATAGCTTTGAAGACAAAAAAAAATTGAGAAAACAAACGAAATGTCCCAGTTTTCCGCTTTTCAATATTTTATGATTTGTGATCAATGTGTATGTAAGTGGAATATAATATGTACCTGATCTGATTTGTTGAATTGAACATCATATAATGCTAATTTCTATCATTTACTGTAAAGACGTTGTTGTTTTATATTATAGAGTTATACACGAACATTTTGTTTTCATCTTATATCTTTGAACTGAAATTTACGAAGCGTAAAGAGATGAAAACGAACAGAAATCATGCTGTAAAAAACAAATTACACATTTATTTATTTTAAATTAAAAATAACATTCTCAAGGTTCATGATCATTATATATATTTTTGATTTGTGCTGATTTACATTTGATCAAAGTTTATTTATTTTTCAATTTTATCATCTCCATTGATATTTTATACTATCATAATAATAGTATATGTGTACATTGTATGCATGTATGTGTTTTATATTGCTGGTCAAAGATGGAAAAGTATTTATTATTAAAAGGAAATAATACATTCAATACATATGATGCAGAAGTAAAAAAGCAAAAGAAAAGAAAGAAATAAACTTTTCCGATTTTAAAAAAATTCTCTGAGATTTTTAAAGCAGAAACAAATTAAGTAAGCAAAAGTCCCAACCCTCCCAGCATTGAATTTTTTAGTGGAAATATTTTACTTTTCAAAGAAGAAAAAAAGATTTAAAAAAAATAGGCTTTCGGCTTTATGGAGTTAGGAATCTTGAACTTTTTGTGTCTATATAGCTGTCTCTTCTCTTTGCTACGCACGAAGCATAATAGATGTAAAATATTAATGTTCTATAAAGAACTGGATATTTTATAAGTTATAAGTACATACATTTTATGTATTAGCAATTGATCCTTCGTTTATTCAGGAATCAGATTTCTCATACACATGCATGGTTATGTAAACAGAAAAGTTACATATCTTTATGCTTTCTTCTTTCTATTCTTTTTCTTTATTCTTTATACGAGATGCGGCATCGGGGTTTCCGATTTATTCCTAATAATAATTCCTGCTCTCTCAAAATATGTACATGCATCATAATATTTGATATTCGACTTTTCTCTCTAGTTCTGCTTGCAAAGAGAAAATTCAAACAGTCTACAGACTACAGACAGTTCATCCTTAATATCTCCCTCTTTTCTCTCTCAATCTCGATTTTGCTCACAAGTTAAGACCGTCTTTCGGCATTCTTCGTCATAAAATCCGTACATATTATTTCATCTTTTATCTATGTAAGTAAGTTTCCATACCTTAGAAATACTTTTTTATAATGTAACAGCATGTGTGAATGTACTTTATGTATTATGCATAAAACTATAATCTTCCAACATCACCATTCTTATCAGATATCAGATATTACCCTGTGTGTATTGTATATTGTGGATAGTAAAGCTCATTGTTATTATCACGAATCATGATTCAGAAGGATATGCAAAATATATTCAAAGTCTCTGGTCTGGTTAAGTCTGTCTACCTCCTATTTTGATCCATATCAAAGATTGAATCTATATCACCGGAGGATGTATTTTATCATACATGTATATAATACTATACATGCGTTTCGTAGTATAATAGAATTTCCATATACAAACTTTGGGTATTAACTAAAAATAAAGCAAATCAATTACAATAAATGGTAATGAAATAATATTTGATTAAAATAGTTACAAACTATGAATAATAATTACAGATATATTTTGCGTACTTCAGTACTCCACACATTTTCATTTGATAAACAGATAGTGAATGTATTTTGTCCATATGAGTCTCATATAGTACGGTAATATGATACCTACACATGAATTTTATCCACATTATTTACTTTGTTACTTTGTACCAATACAAAATATTATAAATCTTTACCGTCAGGAGCTTTCCTTCTTCCAATCTTACTGCAAAATAATATTACGTATCTTGAGGCTCTTTATGGATTTAGTAACACCCTATAATGATTTCTGATACGGCTTTTCCTTAGCCTCTAAACTATAAACTATAAGCTATGCATGTGTAACGTAAATACAATATATATTGAAATCTGCACTCCACACATTATAGGTAAATGACTTGTGATACAATATACAATGTAGGTTTGATGTTATTGGTGACTCTTCACTATAATAAGTATATCAACATATTATTATGCATGCTCTCCTTTGCTGACTTTTTCCTTTTAGACGAATATTTTACATACTAAAAACTAAAAAATATAGTAAGTATGAAGTATACATGTATGTAATGCATTAGGGGGAAATGCGACATGAGCTCTTGTTATTTTTTTGGCTTGGTTCTTTGTGGTAGTGGTCGTGTGAAGTGTGGGTCTTTAGCAGTATTATGATTTATGATACATTTTGTACATAAGTATATATACATATTATCTATATGTAATACGTACATTGATTTCCAATAGTAAAATATAGTAACATAAAACGTAAGTAGACGGGGAAGGGAGAGATTTTCTAATCTGTCACAGCTTTGGATCCGTTTCATAAAGCTAATGTGTCGTTAATCTGCTTGATACAGACTTCAGACTATAGACTTGAAACAAATCTGTCTCACGTGGAACAGAAAATAGAAAACCGAGAACAGAGAACAGACAGAGTCACACAGTCATAATTTTGTCTCCTCTCTGATGGAACGGAGAAAACCAAAAAGTGCATCACAAGCGGATTTAAATAACACTATCTCCAACACTATTTCTTATGGCTTCCCCCAAAACAAAAGGTAAACAACCAACACCTTCCCTTCTCCTTTTATCTTTTATCCAACAGTCATTTCAATTTTGCACACTATATACACATATAAATACACAAATATAGCATGTACTGTGTATGAGGATGTGGCATGCACTTCCATCCGAAGTTGTATTTTTGTATTGTATATGAATGCTCTGGATTCTGGATTAATCGCCTTTTTGACGAAATGTATGTACTAGTATTGGAACTGACGTGTGTACTAATAATAATAATTACAGATGGTAAATACTGAGTAAAAGTTATAAGTATTACTGCAAATGGACTACCACACCTACAACCTACATAATACAAATGTACAATATTATACAAGCATAAGCATAAGCCTCTGAAATTTAATACGTGCTTTCTCAGTGCATAATCCAGTAAAAAAGGGGAGTAGAGTTTTGAGACATGCTATCTCTGATAACTGATAAATGATAATTCAGGTTCATCAGACTTAGGAGAAAAATCCCCATGGTTTAATTAGACACAGGTATAATTAAATTTGAAATTTAGAAGTGAGTTCACACCCCCATCGTTTTAATATAATTTTCATCAATTACACATACAACATACAAGAACATTCTACATTGTACAGCGCATTATATGTACTTATTGTGTATACTGGATATTGGATATGCACTTGTGTATTATATACATTTTGTGTACATGAAAAAGGAAAAGCGGGTGTAACTTGGAATAAGCCAAAGTCAGACGTCGGACTTTGCTGATTTAGTGTCATGTTAAGCTGAATCTCTCTGAGAATTTTTATTATTATTACACATTACGTTAAATAAATCTGATGAGAGAAAGTTGGAAATTTAGCTCTCAACTCTCAACTTAGCACTAATATTGTCATCATCTCCATCATAACTCGTAACTCATAACCATCAATATCGATAGCAACATCAACATCCAAAATCCACTCTTCATATTATGTTTGAAGTCTAAAGTACTAAAGTACGCATTATACATTTCTATAAAGAGTTATTTTTCTTTGGGGGAGTTTGAAATGAGTTTCACATTAGCTATCCAAATATCTCATTTCTAATGCCACTGCACTGCTTACTGCTTCATCTATAAACTTGCTAATCTTCCACTTAAAGTTTGGATGTACGAATGACGGATACATGTAGTATGTAGTATGTATTACATTGTACACGTATCTAAATATAGTATACGCACACACTACACACTACACATATATTATATTCATATTATGAATATGAACTAACAACAAAAGTTCAAAATCAAAATCATACGGCGTGAATTACATATTTTTAATGCTTAGTATGTTTATTTTCTCTCATTATTATTCCTACTAATATGTACTAAATACACATACTTTGGCTTCTCATACTTCATGCTCTTACAAAAACTGTGTTGTATGCTACGTACTTTGCACTTGGAACTGGGGTCACATAGCGTCTGTATAATATGCTATATGTATATGATATCTGACATGGATGAGAATTTTTTGACATGAGACCGACTGTTTAGACTTCAGACTTTAGACTTTGTGGGATTTGTAATATTTTATCATGTGCTTCAAAACTTCAAGTCTGGAATAACACAAGATACGCTGTACTCTGAACTCTGCTGTATTCTGAACTTTACGACTTTTATCCATTAGTTTAACAACTGAACTGTGTAGAGTGTAGAGAAATTTTCCTGGATAATTTTTTATTGAAACAATAAAAATCTACTCTACAATGCATAATGTACAATGAGTGTATAGCAGAGTGTATTTAATCTACCTTGCAATTAATATTTACATAAATCAATCTACGTACAATTCTAGTAATTCTAAGAATCCATACCACATCTAGCATCTACATTTCCTAGTAAATACACTGTACAAAATACACAATACATTATTAAAGATGGGTGAAGATTTTCCAGGACAAAATCATATGTCTGCCTGTTTCAATTCAGGTCTGCACGTTCGCAAATCTACAACGTATAATGTAAAATCCACAGCATCAGTAATCAGTACAAAGAAGTACACTGAACAAAAAAGTTGAGGAAAAAAGTAAACAATCCAGGACATGAGAATACCATGTACCAAGCACCAATGCACCATGCATGGGGATAATACATGGTTAACTGCACATGTGTACCGTGTACAGTGTACAGATTTCCGTATTTTCTGATAATTCGTCGAAGATGATCTTCTGTAAACTGTACACTATACACACACAATGGTAGAGAGAACCTTGAGAGGATAAAACCATAATAATAAAAGCAGCAATATGATGTACAATACATTTCATTTAAGTAAACTGAATAGAACTGCAAGGATTTAGATTTTTGAATTTAGAAGACCATAATGAGAATAAAAGAAGCCGCATAAGTTGATAAGTTGAGAAATGAAAATCAAAACAGAGAGATTCCTTCAAATCCGTTATCTAATATTTACTATATGTATATTTATATTCGGAGTGAAGGAATTTCAATTGTACCTTATAGTACTTAGTATGTATTTATCATTATAATCAGGTATACATTTCATGTTTTCGATCGGAAATTGCACAATTTATTGAATTAACATATCATCCACAATGTACAATGCACATATATAATACGAGATACAGCAGGATTCAGGACCAGCGATTTTACTTCAATCTAAGTCTCAATGGTAGATAAATCTCTTCTTTCTCTCGGAAATTAAAATGATTCGGATATCACATGTTTTACATGTTTCTCTATTCTTCGCTGCATGTACAATGTACAATGTCCAATGTACACAGTGAACATTATGAGTGACTATAGTAAACAACCAAATTTAAAAGAAAGTGAGTGTGTGTGTGGGTAAAATCTGAGGATATTTGTACAATAATTTATATCCAGTCAAGTACTTGTACAATATGTATAATGTATAACACATTGCATATTCCGTATTATATTATATGATTGTTATTTATTATGATTATT
Organism: Sminthurinus signatus; assembly: GCA_019776565.1. NCBI lineage: Eukaryota > Metazoa > Arthropoda > Collembola > Symphypleona > Katiannidae > Sminthurinus > Sminthurinus signatus. The sequence goes on along the minus strand of JABASP010001067.1, from coordinate 23,905 downwards.
ATTGGTAGTAATAGTTCACGAGGAGTCGATGATAGACTTGAGATTTGAGACTCGAGAAGAGAAAAAAAAGTACCAAAGCTCCAACAGCGAACATTTTTCCGGTCGATTGAATTAACAAAGTACAAAGTACCTGCGCATATTATAAGGCTCTGGTATGAATGAATGGTGAATGGCTTACGGCTTTACCTACAGCTAGATCACTTGAATATAAACACTTGAATGTATATGTATCCATTCCCCACATTATAGTCGCATTGTTCATTGTACATTGTACATTTTACCTTCAAACTATACGCATAGACATCATCAACACACAACAAACTAGAGAAGGTATAATATGAAAATAAGAATATATCATCCATTCTGTTGGTGGATTGAAAAATTTTGGGATTGTGGATGAGTTTTAGACTTAGAGGTTTTAAGTAAATGTTGAAATGTATACATGCTAGGTGGTAAGTATTTAGTAAGTTGGTAATCTTTGATACTGTGAATCTTCATCTTGTCCTTTGAGCGGAGAAGCCGCCGCTTTATCGTGTACACTCAATTGAAAGACACACACATGCAACATTCAATATGCAATATACAAATCATTCTTTTATTCTTCGGCAGCTCACAATTTTACAATTACTATTTGTACTTTGTACTCAATACGATTCGATTCTCCATCTTAAATAGCTCAAAACTCCAAACATGCCGAAATGAAATCTACAAGAGGTGGGAGCAGGCAAGAGATCCGAAATAAGAATAAGAACAAGTATACGATAAATGAAAAAAATGCCAAGTTCACATAAGTAATACCTAAGTATTACCTTTGCACTGTACATTGTACATTACACGTGCTGCCAAAAGAAGAAAGTGTGGACTCTTGAGAACCTGAAAACTTGAGAACTAATATCAATGAAAATGATACATAAAGTACACAAAATGTTTCTTTTACTATATTTTAAACATTCTTTCTTCAGTATAAATATACATATGTACAATGTACAGTAAACACTAAACACATGGGCGAACAATTGACAATGGACAATGGACATGAGACGAGAGACATGACGGACACGTTCGTTACGCGGAAAGAAGGATGACAAAGAGCATGAATTTGATGATACACATGTACAAAAGGCAAGAGACAAGAGACAAGAGACAAGAGGGAAAAGAACTTTTCCAAGTTTTTGAAACTTTAAAAGATAATGGGAAGAGAGAATAGAGGATGGACATTTTGGATATTGGACATCCTTCATGTTTCATGTTCCATGTTTCATATTCATGTAAAAGTATAACAGTTTTGTCATGTTAGAATGACACATTCATGTATCTATCTATATCTATATTTTTTCTTCCTAAACTTGACTAATACCTTCAACTTTGAATCTATTCAAAATTCAGAATCCTGGATTCAGGATTCAGGTGATACATACATGGTAATATTTTAATACGTTATCTATCTATCTATCTACTATCTATACAAATTGTCCATCGTCATACAATAGAATCAAACTTGTAAACCGCAACAATCAATGTCTCATCATCTATTCACATTTTACATGTTGTATTATAGTATTTGAATTGGAAACCATTCGACAAATTATTATTACTATTGTCTGTGTATGTCGTATGTGTTTTCTACTCATGTCGCATATGTATTTGTGTAGTATGTGGTTCGGCTTTCGGCGTGCGTTCGGCCTCTTTGAACTTTTATAAGTAATAAGTAAAGCTGAAGGCGATTTGATGACAGTCGATAGTCATTCAGTCATTCTTTGTTGTTTGTCGTTTGAGTTTATGAACGAGTGCTGAAACTTGCGAGAAAACAACTAAAAATTACTATATCTACATAGTTTTGGTACTAGTTTGGTAAAATAACCCATTTAAAGTTCATGTATAGCTGTAGATATTTATTTTTTGAATAAATATCTGAATAAATTTAACAGAATAAAAAATGATGCATATTTTCATTGAATCTTAATTCTTAATTAATATGAAGTAAACAAAAAAGGACAAAATTTAACGAATCTCATACATATTATAAACTGAAAATAATCAAGATGCTAAAGATGCTGAGAATGGAGGATGATTTTTACAAAGTACAAAGTGAAAAAAACGTCAAAAAATCATATAATATTATTGGTCTCCGACCTCCTGATTTTGACTACTGTCAAAAGTAATAACATAATGTATCGAATAGAGAATATAGCATCATTTTGTTTATGTTGTCTCTGGAGCTCAAAGAGCGACTCAGATTTACAATTCACAAGAGAGATGCGGCGGTAGAGAGCAGAGAGTAGAGAGTAAGAGAAAGGCAAAAAGAAGATTGGAGGTTGGGGCTTAGGAATTGAGGGACACCCACTGCCTTTCCTATTCGCTCTCATATCAAACCAATAGTCGTTCTCTTCCAGATACTGGAATACACTGGAATCCTGAATCCAGTACCAGCACCAGTATCAGCTCATACCTCGTACACATGACGAGCTATCTATGCCATGTACATTGTACATTGTACATCAAGCTTTTTTACTTTTTATGCGTATCTATTATCTATCTATTACATTTTACATACATGATATATGGATATTTGTGTTATCTATAGTTGATGGAGATTGGAGAATCAGATCACTATTAAAGAATAGTGATATTCTTATTATGCTTAGATCCTCAGTTCGCAGCTCGCAGCTCGCAGCTCACAGCTTATGTACGAACTTGGCTCTAATATAATAATACTATAATGTATTTATACGGAAGGGGGTGGGATATAAAATATAAATGCTCAGTACTCTCCACAGTCGGACTATATATGCTATAGGCTAAATACTAAATAGTATATGGGCAACAATTACTTGATCACGTATTCCAGCTTCTATCTTTTATAGTTTTTAAAAGGGACTAAATATCCTACTTTTTTTAAGACTTATATTATATTAATATATACTTATTATAAGACTTATATACATATTATATATATATTATACATTATACCTATTACACATATTAAAGCTGGATTTTGTATTTTGTTCTTCGACTCGGCTGTACACTGTATACTGTATACGATGTGGTGTGTGTCTTACATTATGCATCATGCATATACTGAGAACTGAGAACTGAGAAGAAGCCTTTTGCCTCAAGAAGATTTTGTTGTACCTTTGGGCTTTTCTCTCTCTCTCTCTCTCTCTCCGTCTCACAGCTCAGAGTCAGCCTGTCTCTCTCTCTCTCCCTCCGTCTTATGGAAGAACCCTTTGTGGTAGACAGCCAGTCTCTGAGGTGACTAGCTCTGATTATCATCTACAACACCAACACCAACAGTCTACAAATCTCACACGGTAGGAGTGAACAGTTTTACTATTGAGCGCGGACAATTATCATCACACTCTGTTCATCTTGAATCTTAATGATTTCAAGTCTAAACCTACATATATATAATTTTGACTGTTTGTGAAAAAGTGATTTGACATTGGATTTTTAATTTGCTCCTTCTCCTTTTCTGTGCAACACTAGAACTTCAGTTCATTACAAGTTAAAAGCAAATAAATACTTGAACTTACAGTAACAAACTTGTGAATAAAGTGTCGAAAGTGCAGTTCAAAATTCAACTCTATAATCATAAAGTGTCTATTTTATATTTTATATTTTGTTACTTGATTTCACTGGGAAAGGAGAGACTTTAAACTAGAGGAAATCATGTCAAATTTACCTTGTTTCCCCATTTACCCTTTTATTTCACCGGTTCAATTTAGAAATTTCCCTGGTTTACCATCACCCCCTTTGGGGGGTTCTGGTGAAAGTGGGAATACTGGTGGTAGTACCAACAACAGTGGTAAAAATGGTGGGAGTAACAACAGCAGTAATAATGGGGAAGATCTTCATTCTCATCATCCAAATAGACGGAATGGAACTTCTTCCTCTTCTTCATCCGTCTCTCAAAGTCGGACCTCCTTCACCATTGACAGTATTCTTGCCCGAAGTAGTAGAGAGCAGGAACGGGAAGGAGCTCTTAGACATGGTATTAGTGGAAATAGTTCAAGTATACATTACCCCAGTGGTCTTCATTTTGCATATCCTGGATTCTTACCCAATCAAGCTGCGGAAATCCTAGGTAAAGATTATTTAAGATACTTTTGTCCACTTTTTGTACTCTTGTCTAGTACTATTATGCAAAACTCTGCGTACATTGTACATTGTACATGCATGTTAAATATGATGCATAGCTTAATCTTGAATCTTGATCCTTGATCTTTCATCTACATCTACCTATACATACGTTTATGCGGGATTTGGTATTTGGATTTACTTACTCAATATTCCAAATATTAGCTATATGTCTGCATACTGCATACTGAATTAATACACCATGTCCAATTTTTACTTTTTACATAAGTACAAAGTACGATATTTATAACATGAAAAGTAGGAGCTCATCATCAAAACGGAAAACCGAACCGGGTAATACGACATCATGTCACTGCTGTGGCTTCCGTGTATATCCACATAAAATATAAAGTCGGATACACGGGTTCCTTCTTTTCTTGACCGGCTTTTGAGTTGTGGATTCTGGACTGTAAACATGATAAATCCTGTAGATAGTACATACAAATATGCATGCATGTATTTTAATCATTCCAAATCCTCTCAGCTCTCAGCAATTACAGTGTATTATGTCCACTCATCCAAAAATAGGGAACGAAAGAGGTGGGAAACAAAAGGATTAATAGGCTGATGGAGATATGCTAAAAAGAATATCGAATATCACCTACATAATACGTAATACACAAAATTACGTTTTATTATTATGTTGTAAGTAGATAGTAGATAGATGGGTATTTTGTATTTTGCTCTAGATTCTAGATTCTAGATATTAAATCTGAGGGATTCTCCAAAAGTCTTTTCCCAGTGGAAAGCCATACACACTACACACTACACATATCTTTTTAAGAATTAAGCACACACATCCATAATATCATTCAGTTTGCTGTCCACGTCAAAATGTCAGTACAATATTATGACAGGAGCATTTTCACTCAGCACGAGCACACCATCCTCTAACCACCGTCGACCATCGGGTTTGATTTATCATGACTTTTTGTGAGTATCGGGGTGGGTGTCTATAATCTCGTAAAACTCTTTGCAGTAGCTACTTCCCCAGTCCACAGTGATGGTAAAAAGTTAATCTTAAATCGATTATAAAATTTTCCAACTCCCTCCAATTAAACTTTCTATCAAACATACTTGTACATTGGACATACACAAACATACTTGCTCGTTAGATATAGAGACGAAATGACTAAGTAAATATACTGAATTGTGACGGAATATTATGATAAAGATTCTAGATTCCTGACTCTTTTTCTTCACAATAATTAATAGAGTATTTAATATTTAATTGTTCGATGAAACTAATAAAAAATGTCTTGTTTTTTTTTATTTTATAGCATCATACGGTAATGTTTACGGTCACTATTTTCCTTTGGGTGGAAGTGGCTCAGCACAATCACTGTTAAGTTCATCCGGTCTCGTTGCATCTGCCCTGGGACATCATCATCAAACACCAAAGAGGAAAAGACGACATCGGTAAGCCACAAGTCACAACATTGTGCTATATTTTTTTGTTCATTTTCCATTTTCTGTCTATTAATTTTGACTTTTGACTTTTGGCTTTTGGCCTTTGACTTTAAAGAGTTTTGACTTTCGGGTAAAGATTAAAGAGTAACTAGAAAATAGATACACAGTTAGACCTTTTATAGAATATATTTGCAAACAATGGACATATTATGACTAATTTTAAATATGTTTTTTTTTACACTTGTATTTACACTAGAGTGATACAATTGTCAATTGTCAATGTCGATTGATATGATGATTGATACATATAGTATAATGTATTATGTACAGTTTAGGTATGCGATATAGCACATAGCATATATAGAATGTAGAATACGGCGGATTAACTTTGTGGCACAAGTACTTAAAATTGAAGTCACAGCATACTATATAAGATATGATAATACATGGACATTGGACATGGACACATTGTTTATTTATCAAGGGTATAGAAAAATACAGAAGCCACCTGATAGTCTAGAGTCTCAAGAAATACATAAGTATATAAGTACACAGTTGTTTCTTCAATTATTTAAAATGTTATGACTCGGACCCTCATATTTCCTCTGAACCGACTATTTTAAGTCATTTAAGCTCTCATAAAAAACTCATTCTGCTTTGCTTTTTTACCATTCCATTGTTTCCCTCCTTCACCTGCTCCTCTTATTATATCTTATATCTAAAACATTACATTGTTTAGCATCTAATATCTAATATCCAAGTTTTATGAGTTAAAAGAGTTAAGACTGTGGCTCACACATTCCTGGCATTTAGTCGCCAAGCTGTCTGGTCAAAAAATTATAATCCCTATATAACAAATAATTTCTAGTAATGAAAAGTCAATCCCTTAGATAAGTCCTCTTATACACAATATTATCATATATTTCCCCCCATTTTACACCCTTTTGTACTTTAGGTCACAGCTTAATAACTTTTTTAATCATTTGAGGTTTGCCGTATGACTTCATAATATAATATTTGTGTATAACAAGTATACTGTAAACTGTAAGTAAGCTGTACTTTATATTTTACACTGCATACGGATTAACATGGCCAGACAAATGGACGCCAGTTCAGATACTCCATAAATACTTTTCTGTCTTCTACATTCATGATTAGGAATTATCTAGGAGTCTAGTTCAGTTTTTCGTGTTTTCCAAAGAAAATTAAAAGATGCTTAAAACTTCTTTAAAACCAGATACATTAAAATATAATGCATATTATGCTGGAATTTACTCAAGTTTAGTTTAGTGTAGCTTAGCAAAAGAAGAGGAAAATATTCAGTACATAAATTGGGAGAATTTTCTTTTTAAGTACGTAATGTACGTACTTGTCTTAAATCCATGGAATGACGTCATACGGTCAATATGCTCTGTTTCAAGTTGTAATAAAAATTCATATTATGTATATTTTAGAAGTCGAGAACTTTTCTATCTATTCTCTATTCTCTGTTTTATATTTTTTTATAATATTACGTATTACGGCAAAAAGCATATTGTTTGTAAATTGTAAATTATAATCTTTTGTGTATTCACATGCATTAAAAGAAGAATCAGAAAATTAGAGATCCAACTAGAAAATTCAATTCTGCTTCGTCGTCATCTTGGCTCTTGGCTCTTGGCTCATTCAGTCATGTGTTCTGAATTTTGTTTAATCATACTTCCGACAAATTATATATGATATATCTATGCTGTTTGAAGTACATGTGGAAATGTGGATAGGTATACAGTATACAGTACACAGTATACATGGGGAATATAAGAATGTAGATAGATTTACACAGGGAATCGAGGAGTCTGAGTCGACAGAGTTAATTTAATTACTTGGGTAAACAATTTTGAGGAATAAGCTACTAATTAATCATAACTCATGTATCTAATCGTCCCGTTTCCATGTATACGTAGAACATGGAACATAGACACTAGACTTTTTAGACTGCATAATATAATATTATATAGATCTAGAAACTATCTCACATGTAAACACCCCTTTATAATTTATACAGTGGATTTACTCTACAAAATTTAAGCATTATATACACGTGCAAATTTTAAAACAACTTGATACGCCTTGTGTATTTTGTATTTTGAATTGTCTACCTTTTGCCTTTGAAACCCGACAATGTAATGCATGTGATGTAACTTGTACTGTACATTTTGTAACTTACATATTATAGACTGGTTTTTAATTTAAAATTTTCTGGAGCATCCCGGAAAGTGCAATTCACATAAACATGTATCACTGACACGAGTTTTATCAATAGAAAATACTTCATACAGAACATACAGAACCATAATTTCTGGAATCTGGGATGTAATAATATAATATACTTTGTGCACATGTGTATTTTTACGTCGATGCAAACCGAGGAAATCTAAACATTAAGCATGTACACAATACATGAAGAATGTAGACAGTAGACAGTAGACTCTACACTCTACGTTCTACATTGTAGATTTTAGAAGGTACGAGAGATTCCACTTCTATTTTCTGTTCTTCTCTTTGGTTATGTAAGTATTTACAAAGGCATAGCTCATAGTCTGTATAAAACACAAAATTCTAGAATTTTTTCCTACAGGAAATTCAAATCGTCCGTTTTGTAACTTGATTATCCAGCTCCTAATAAGTATACATAACTCAAAATGTTTATTTACATCTGCATTTTATTGTAGTTTTGCCTGGAGTTTAAGCATGATTTTTGATCCTAATTTCCAAATCTATTATGTCAAATGTAAATATCCAAAGAGCACGTGCATTTCTTGACGTTATAAAATACCAAACCGGGTTTATTGGAGCTTGAAAAATGAAGCTGAATCAGAATCAAAATCAGATTCAGATTTCAAAATCCACATGAATTGACAGAATACAGAATATCTGTAAAATGTTATAATAATAAAACCATCCCAATACAACACAGCATAAAACAGAAAGAAACAGGAAACACATGATAAACTAGTCTGAGTAAAGAAAAATACAGATATAATATGGTCGACAGTGGTTCATCAGCATTTCAAATTAATTTAATTCATGAATAATTCTGTAACTTTTATCTTTTATCAAAAGTTTCCTTTTTCTACAGTCTACCAGGCCATGATAAAAGATAAAACACGAATTATACGAAATTCTAAAATGAACAGAAATATTCATGTTGATTGTATAATATTGTATTATACATTAAAATCAGCACTCTAAATTATTTTGTCTAGAAGACTTATGCGACTTGTAAAGAAAACAGAGAGGAAAATTGAGTAAAAAATTTAAATACTATTAAATATTTATATTATTCACAGGACAATCTTTACTGAAGAGCAACTGGAACAATTGGAATCAACCTTTTTGAAGACCCATTATCCTGATGTAAGTAAACATTTCTCTGTAGTACATAATACATACATAATGTAGCTAAATTATCTTCTAATATACTAAGAAGTAAGAAGTAAGATCTAGTAATGCTTTTTAACTCCATAATATAATCTATATCTGTCTAATGTCTAATGTCTAATATTATTAATAATAATAGGTAGTTCTGAGGGAGCAACTGGCACTAAAAACAGATTTGAAAGAGGAAAGGGTTGAGGTGAGTGAGTCATTCAAATCCATAATATTATCATAACAACTAAAAACTAATGTATTATAGAGTTTCAAGCTTCCACTTTTCTATCATCTTTCTCCTTACTTATCTTCTGTATACAGATATATACAACTTACAATTTACAACGTACTTCATATTTCATACTCCATCCTTTTTCATAATGCATAATATATTACTCTATAGATTGAAAGGAATACATTAGAGTAGAATAATAACAGAGTAGATAGAAGGACGAATATGGAATATGGAATATAGACAAAGACAAAAAGAGAGGGTATATATGAGATAGAGCGAGGAAATAATAAAAATGTGAAATCTGGCGAATTTGTGCTTTCTCTCTCTCTTCTTTTACTTCTGCAGTCTGCAGCCTCCCCCTCTACTATACTTTGTACTAGGTACTCCAAACTCCAAATTCCCGTCCGCTCTTGTTTTGATAGCAAACAAAATTAACGTTGTGTTGATACTTCGTAATAGAATAATCTGCCGCATGTAGACGGCCAAAAACTAAAACCAAACATCTCAATTGCTCTCTCTCTCTTTCCCTCTCATACATTCGCATGTTATATTATATTGCATGTACATGTATAGTATATACCCACTTGATTACATTACCTATTGTTATTACACGAACTTTACATTAAATTACAATTTATCCCTTGAAGCTAGTCGTTAATAATTTCCGAGAGGTTGAAAAATCTCTATCTCATCTATCTATGTACTGTGTAAGCCGTACATTGTACATATGTACTGCATTCTAGAATGTACAATGTACACTCTGCACACATTATCCAATATACTCAAAGATTTTGTGGTTATTCTCAACTTTCAACATTTTACTCTCTCACATATTTTTATTATTATTGTCCCTTGTTTTCCTTACATTAAGAGCCAAACCACTGTCCACGCATTGTACACAGTACACACTGTATAAGTACTACTGCTACTAGTCTTTTGTTTTACGGTTTCCACTAGTCTTACAGTTTTGCACAAAGTTAAAGGAAAAGCTTACACGTAGGCAAGATACACATATTGTACAATGTGCCATTGTGTGACCATCAGAGAAATGAGAAAAGAAAGAAAAGAAGTAGAAAAGGAGTAGATATATTATATGGTACATGGCTAATTAAATCCCTGTTACTCTTTACTTTTCCCTCATGTCTCTTCTCCTTTTCTACTACTTTGTCTACATATTATATATATATATATATATCTCGTTCATCCGACTGTAAAATTAAAATATTATTCATATTAATTCCTTTCCTGAAATATTGTTACTTGTTAGCATTGTTCATAGTTCATAGTTCCTTCGATATCCGATGTAAATAGTTCTACATGTGTACAATATTTTGTCCTTTAAAGTCTCTCCATCTCTACATCTTCATCGCTATTCTCAATATCATATCTCATATCTGTCATCGTAGAGTAAGCCTACTCAACGACAGGGAAATCAATAATATCGTAATTCAGTTTTTATACAGATAAAATAATATGCTAATTGATATGCTAATCAGCCAATCTTTTCATCCACATGATGTTTCGATCATACTACAGACTACAGACTACAGATATTATGATGTTTGTATATTCACATTTTTCATGATTATATTTTTCGTACTATTTGTGTGACTTCCGGGAACTCAATTAAATAATGTTGAATTTTTATTCACCATTAATTTTTTTGACGTTTTTCACTCTCTTCTCTCTACTATTTTCAATATTTAATGTGTAATGTATAAACTAGGAAATTTAAATAATAATGAAAAAGTGGCAAACAAAGGATCTAAGGAAAAGAGACTTCATGAATGTCATTATAGGCTTTTTGGTGTGATTTTCTTTTTGACTGAGTAAGTCTGAAATATGAAATACAGATATATGAATGCTTTTGTTCTTTTATACCTACTTTACATGGTACATACTAAATACTAAAGAAAAGGACTGAAAATGGTTAATATCATAATACATAATACATATTATAGCATGATACACAATACACAATACAATGAGAAATAAAATAGATGGACTAGGAACAAAAGGAACAAGGAACTTTGAGTGTTCATTTAATATTGTACAAAAGGGAAAGAAAAGAAGTCAATCAGTATTCTTCCCTTCTTGTTGGCACTGATTTTGACATGAAATGGGATCATCAGAGCTGAAAATCATCATGTGGAGGAGGAGGAGAAGGAAACCAAACTCCTGATCTCTCTATTCATTCTTCAATCTCTATTCTTCATATAATATTAAATGATATGATAACTGGTAGTTTGTCGTATCCTGACCGCTTTTAGTATTTCCCTCGTTGGTCGTTGGTAGATTAAGTAAGGCGTAATGTATTCTGTGATTATACGGGAGCTTTGAGTTGACTCTGGTCCCATCCAAACTCCAAACTCCAAACCCCCATCTCTATTTCATCTCTCCGAGTAAATACTAATGGAAATTATGGAAATCAACAAACACTTGACTTCTGACTTCAATTCAATCTCAATCTCATTCTTAATTTTCGTATGGCTGTGTCGGAAGTCGGAAATTCACACAGTATTTTCCAACAACATGTTTTTGAACGTGAAACGTGAATATCTGCAATCTCCAATATCCAATAGTCTAATCTACATTTTATGTCTTACCAATCTTGATAATAACAAAAGTAGAATACAGAATAATACTAAAAAGGTTCAAAAGCTCTTTCTCCATCTTCTCCATTATATCTAATATCTCTACTACATAGATTTACCTTCTTGCATCTGCATTGTATAGGCTTTAGGCATCTAGAATCTAGATACATGTATAATGTACAATGCATGTGTTTCCATAATAGTTTATTCTTATTCAAGTATAAGGTTCTGCTTTTCTTCTCCTTTTGGGTATTGTGTACCACACAGAATAGAATAGAAGCTTCAAATTATACAGATACAGAGGAAAAGAGAGAGCGAGATGGAGAGACTTGATAGACTCAAGTGTGTGTGAAGCTGCAAAGTGGCAAACAATCCACGAGATCCCACACCCTCCTCTTTTTAGTAATAGTACCTCCAATAATAATATAACATGGGTCATAAAGACTTTATTCATGTACGTAGTGTATTAGTAGTGTATTATGAATCTCTACATATAAACATGTACAATGTGTATACATTATACGTACAAAAAGACGGGGCAGGGGTGAGTTAAATAGCCTTTTTCAATTCTTCTCAGTTCTTCTTCTTATACGGATAATTGAATTTTGATTGAGTGGAAATGTCTGGATCGGAGGTCTTTTCTTTTCTCCCTTGATGTAGATATTCCTATTTTCGGGGGAGGAACTTAACCTCAACCCTCAAATTGAGGGCCTCAATATTCAACATTCCACATTCATAAATGAGCAATTGATTACTCAAAGAACACACACATGTACAAACTTAATATTTCATATTTTGGGATATAAACTGTTTAATATTATACAAATACTACAATAGTTATCTATTATCTGTTGCAAGTTACAGTTACAAAAAGGTAGACTTATTGTATTATGTAAAACGCGGACGGTAGTTTTTTAAACTGTGGATTTAGCATGTAAAGTTGCTACAAAAAGATGATTTTGTAGTCGTCCCAGAAAACCAGAGTGGTTAGCTAGACCGTCTAAATCTGGTCTCAAAGGTTGAAATCTGGTCAGACGGTCCAAAACAAGTCATTATCAAGACTTTTTCTGACCACATTTTCAACTCGGGTTATAAATCAGTCTGTATATGGTCATACTTTTTCATGGCATATCGAGCATGTCGATATATGGTTAGCCTTAGTCTTTGGTCTATTTTTAGTCAAGAATAGACCAAAACTTTTATTCAAAATAATTTTGAAAAAAATGTTTCCATGGAGTTGCATTTTTTGCTTTACTAGAATTATTTTGTTTATAAGCACGCAATGCGCTACGACACATTGCCCCATATACACAATGAATCTTGCAAGTGAAGTGATATAAAATATATTTCAATATTATATATACACTAAACACTAAACTTTATCATCAGTAATCATTATTCAGAAATCATGAGTCCTGAGTCCTAATACAAAATAAAAAGTGAACTGCAAACATTCAGTGATGATAAGAACGGCTATGACTAAATCACGAACAGTCATAATCACGTTTGTCCATGCATGGAAAAAGGTTATTATGACTGTTTTTCATTTATTCACACAATAATTTGTCTCAAATAAAATCACCCTACAATTTTGTATTTGACCACAGTGAACATCATTTGACTGCACACTTTTCTGACGCTCAAAGGAGTAAATTTCTCAAATAGCTTGTGACAAATAACACAACTCCGTCAGATATCCATATTATCACTAATTTTTTTTTCTTTGAAAGTCTTACATTGAAATAAACATTTTTGGTGACGGAAAATGAAAATCATGAACTTTGTGTTTTATTTTTTTGTTTTAAGGCCAGCTAAAGTCCCAGTGTCAAAAATCTAACGTTGCTAGTGAATACAAAGGGAACTCAATGATTCATTTTGAGTCATTCGGTTTATAAAACATTGACTCAAATTCTATCATTGATTTGACATTTCCAAATCACTAGCATCAAATTTTTGATACTGGAATTATTGTGCATAAAAGCAATGGTCAAACTGACTAAAAATGGTCCAGATTCTGACTGGATTTAGACCATTTTCTAACCAAAACGTGCATAGTTTCCCCAGAATTTAACGTCTTTTAGACCATATTTGGACCAAAAAATTGACGTCGTACTACCCGGACATCGAGACCAAAAAGTACTGGTCCAAATGACGTCAAAGTGTCCAAATTCACGGTCCAAAAGACGACTTTTTCTGGTAAACTAATGGTTTAAAATTGGACCAAATCTAGTCATCTGGTTTTCTGGGGTAATATGGGGAAAATGAGCCATGACGAAAATGTTGTCGATTGAGGGTGAGGGGTGGCTCGGTATTTGGCTTGAATTGAATATACAATATGGGCATGGTTGATTTTTGCTTGTTCGTGAAATAGGAAATAGGTAGCAGTACAGAAACTATGTATACTAAATACTATAAGTGATAAAACAGGAGCAAAAGGTGGTTATGTGTAAGAGGAACTAGAAATAGATGTGAGCTAAATAGGAAGAGACATTTTAAAGAGATGGCTGACTGCTTACATGGACAAATTGGACATGATTGGAAAATTTTCTACTGTAATATCTTCTGCCTCTCTATCTCTCTATCTCTTTTCCGTCCTCATCGTTCCTCATGCTATAATAATGATAATGAAGACCACAATTTCTAGAGTAAAAGCTTCATGCAGAGATGGAAGAGAGAGAGGAGAGAATGATCAAAGTCTTTTTCCTTTAGTCAGCCGCTCAACGCTCGACAGAGAGGCAGAGATTTTACCTGTAACCTGTATCTGCTCATGAACATGAGACATGATCATTATTGATCATGCTGATGATTACTTGACTATTTTATCAAGCTCAGCTTGGTTATTAAATGTAACTACAAAGTATAAATGAATTCTGTAATGTAGAGAGTAGATAGTAGAGAGTAAAGGTATACAGTATACATAAAATGATGTATAGGCTGTGACTTGTTAGTTTTGAGCTTTTGATGACATCAAACGATAGAGAGGCTATAAGTTGTTAAGTTGGTAAAACTATGAGAAAGATGATGCAGATGATTATATGAAATACAAAGAGTAGATAATAAATACAGTAGTAAAGAGGAAAAGAAGAGAAAGTGGAAAAATAATATGCAGATTGTTCATAACGTCAAAGTCAAAGTGACTTCAAAACTCAAAACTCCAACAAAGTAGAAAGAGAAACTATGCTGGATACTTTTTACACAAGGGTACATACTTTTAGTTTTTAGTTCATCCACCTACCTTCTTATTAGATTTTCAAGATAGACGTTAGTATACAGCTAACGACGTGTCTCAAATGCATATTTTAGTATAGTACGTGAACGTTGCTACGCAACATGGAAATACTGTACGTAACATGCATGATATATCTATATGTATCTTCCGCACCATTATTATTATTCCAAAATTCTGAATTCTGAATATGATGAGAAAATGTTTCTAGTTTCAAAATCAAAAACTCTTTGATTTCTCTACCGATCTCTAATCGTCAATGGAATAATAAAGCTTTCTCTCTTTCTCTGTTTTGTTCTACGTCCTTTTTTTACACATCCCTGAATAAAAGGTACATAAAATTATAGACAACTAGATATCTGGATATTTGTAAATAAATGTCTGATAAATCGTCAAAAGTTCATGGATCACCAAATCCTAATAATATTTTTAGATTTCTGATGTATTTTCTGCTTATTGTATTTTATTTTCTACATTTAATAGTCTTTTTTCACAAAAACAAAAAACAAAAGTGCAATATGACAAAACACATCATGAAAAATAAAAACAAACAAAAAAAATTTTTTTTGCGCATTTAGTACAATAAATATAAATATACTTGTTACCTTCACTTGTTAGCTCAACTTTCTTTTTTCATCTTCCTTATCTTTCTTACCTTCTCCACAATATATGAATATGTGAAATTGGAAATGTACGTGTAAAACCAAAGTGAATAATAATTATATGAATTTTTCTTTTTGTTTATTTCATGTTATGCCCATGCCTCCATTACTAATTGTAAACAATTTGTTGTGCCTCTTTTGACTATCCATTCCAAAACTTAGGGTGAGTTAAATACATAAACTTTGAATATTGAAAAGTTATGATGAAAGTTGAAATATAATGTGATTTAGCATTTTTAGGTCTGTATTTTTTGATGAATTTATCATGTGTATTTTAATTTTTAATGTAATTTTCTTACAATTTTTTTTGTTTACAGTTTGGTTCAAAAACCGACGAGCAAAATGGCGAAAAATGAAGAGAGAAGAACAGGAGCGAGTGCGACGCCTTCAAGATGATGGGGATTCCAGTCTAAAATCAACAAAGGGAAATATTTCTGTGACTAGTGCTGGAAATAATAATAATAACAATAGTATTATTAATAACAATAATAACAGTAACAAATATGGAGATAATTCATCTGATAATTCCCCATCTGTTTCACCCACACCATTGGTAAGAAATGTAACTGGAGTCCCACTTCATCATCACAATCATCAAAGTCATAGTCATCTGACTAACACTAGTAGAGATTCCACGTCATGCCATCTAAGATCTTCATCTCTTCACCCTCTCCTTCAACATCATTCCCATTCCCATCATAATAACAGCAGTAGTAATCATCCCTTGTCACTTTCATTGTCTATCTCCTCCTCCTCTCTAAGTCCACCATCAGTCAGAGAGAGGGATCGGGACTCTTCACAAGAATCAAAGAAATAAAAAAATCTAGTTTCTCGGATCTCGGATGACATATTATGTAGATAGAGGTGATTAACTCTCCTATATTTAATTATTAATTAAATAAAGTCAAAAAGTATATATTATATATTATATACCATTCAAATTATGGAAACTTAAAAAGAGATCTCAAAAAGAGTAAACAACAGGGGCTTAAACACATTAAAAATAAGGCATAACATATTTACATTATTTTATGTTACTTTTATTTCAAGTCGTTTTGCTTGGATGTTTTTTAATGATATATTACTGTCGTCTGTTGACTGTTTACTGTTTCGACTTTTGACTTCAATCTCGAATCTCGAATGAAAGGGAACAAGTTTTTGAACCTCGTTAAAAATATATAGGAGGAGAATCAATAGAGGAATTCATGTTATAAAATGTACACTCAATGTTATGCTATAAAAAAGTGATGACTAGTCGTCCAATTATCAAAAATGTACTATTTACTATTTATTTATCATTTATCGTATAAGTTTGTAAGTTATAGCTATAATATAGGCAACATAATAAAATAAAAATTGTAATACTGTATACAAAACTTTGATCTAAAATTACTTATAGTGTAATAACTGTTGTTATTTTTTGTTGTTGGTGAGAAAGAGTTAATAGATAAAAAAAAATAGTAGATGTGAAATGAACAAAAAATGCGTGTAAGTAAAACAATATAATTTTGTCCTCCCCCATTTTTAATCTTTCCGTTGTTTTGTTTGATTGTTACGTACTACGTACTACGTACACATGTATACTTGATACTTGTTGTTGTACTACTTATAATGATTCAAACAAAAGTTAAAGATAATCAACAGATTTTTCACAAATAAAAATCATGTATAAGAGTAGAATGAGCAAGGTATTCGTAAATGTTGATGACTCTGTGATGAGATTATTATTTTGTGCATCTTTATTTTCATCTTTTCATGCAAAGTATTTACTTATATTACAGTGTAGAGGGTATATCACTGAGCATTGTTGTAGTATTGTACACACTACACACAACACACATGGAAAATAATATCATGAAATTGTGCATAATACAAAAGTATACTTACATGACAAATCACAACACTGCAAGTACATATTACATATTATATTTCTTTTCATTCAAAATCCAGGAGCAATCCAATCTAACGCACACCCCTGTGGTCATTATAATGTTATTGCGTGAACTTTAACCTTTAAATTGAACTTTTGAACAATAAAAAGTGTGAAATGTGAAAGGCTCTTTAGCAAAGAGGGGTAGAGAAAGACAAGGGACAAGGGCTTTGTGAGAGTGAGGATCTGCCACTTTTAGATTGGATCTTGTCAAGGTTAGGTTCAGAGTTTACAAGTTTATACATTTTCATTTATTTTACTAGCTGCCTGTCTGCCTGACTCCTCTCTTGTTGTCTCTTGTCCCTTGTCTAAACAAACACATCTGACAAATTGACCTTTCTTCACCAAGCAGACAAAAATCAAATGCTCATAACTCATATAATTCACACTATTCAGACTGTAGATCAAACAAATGCTGTTGAAATGGCATTTTGAGTTTTGAAAGAAGTGAGAGAGGGTAAAGAGTAAAGAGAGTGAGAAAAAGCATTCGTATTAAATATCATGAGGGTTTGGACAAATATAATAATTATTGATAATAATCCATTAACCCTTCGCACGTTCCATGTAGTCAAGAGTCTCAGCTAGGTACTGTCTACTGTTCAAAATGAGGAATGATTTGGAGACAACGGACAAGAGCTCGACTCTCAATTCTCAGATTCTATGTATGAAATAAAATATCTGTCGACATACTGAGTACTGAGTTCTGAACATATTATTTTACTTTCAATATTGTCGTCCATCAAATCTGTACAGTATATATCATATATGTTATATTATACAGGGAAAAGTATATAATTCGTTATGAATTATGAACGATTTGATCTTCTTTTGATTTACTATGTACAATGTACATTGTACATATATATAATACATTAATACTACGAGCCATGCAAGAGGCTTGAATGAATATCTGTATGTTTGAATTTATTTGTATGTACTTTGTCATTCTGTCACCATCAACATCATCATCACAATAGTCCATAGTCAATAGTCAACTTTCATGTTTCATGTCAAAAGATCTGTGTTTACACACATTGCAACCCCAACAGTACAATAACAAGGGATTGATGTTGTACTTTTGTAGGTCCAGTCTCTGCTCCCATTCACAAAGCATGTCCATTTAGTGTGTAGTATTTATTATTTATTCAACAACATGTTAGACAAAACAGTAGGGAAAAAATGTGTGTAGTTTTGTCCCATATTAATACAACTACTGTAAATGCTGTGCCTGTATTTTTCAGGTAAACCAAAGATTATAATTTGTAATATGCAGACTGAAAACATACACAATACACAACATCACACAACAAGCACATTGTGTACATACATGTACTCTGTGCCTTGAATATGGAGTATGGAACAAGATGAAAAATTGAACAAAATAATACTGAACATGATGAGACCACACACCATACACATGTCACATGTAATATGTACTTTTGTGCTGTATGTATATATACAAAAAGCTTAAATCTAAAATCTAAACTCGAAAACTTTCATATTATCCTCTTCTGTTTTTCCCTATCAACAATCAACTACAAACTACAGACTACGCATCAAGCACCAAGTATAAAGTTATTAGTCTGACTTTTGTGTATGCTTATAATTTCAAGTTTCAAGGGAAATGTTTCTCAAGTCTCAAGATTCAAGATTTCATCTTTCGTCACTCAAGTTGTTTTGTCATCCCTAATCGCCAGTCATAATCGCTCTTTGTCAGGTGTCAGAGATTTAATGTGTTCCAGTGTCCCAGGTTCCAGTAGTCTGGTCTGATATTATCACCTTGCCCCTTTTAACACCTTTTTACTTTTTACACATGGACAAATTTGTGCTGATCATCAATTGTCAAGAGTGAAGAGTCAATATGAGTCAAGAGTTTCATGTACCGGAAATGAAATAATAATTGTTTTTGAGGCCCTCTTCAACCTTCATCAACCAAATTTTTAATCTCTGATCTCTGATTTTCAAGTATTTAATTTTAGCCCTTATCGTTCTTCATTTTTTAGTTTACATAACCTTCTATTTTGATTTTTAATTTTTTCAGAATTCAAAGTAGAAAAGAATACTCATTGAATCCGTTACAAAATTGGAAAAAATAAAACTTTTCTACAGTATACAAGTTTAGGAAAAGGACATTGGAGTGCATTGATTTTAAATTTGAGCACAGTTGACCATTAAAATAGCTGAAAACGAAACAATATAGCAGCCAACAATGCATGATACACAGTATGTACACATACATATTATGCTGGTATAAAGACAAGTATATAAAAAATAAAAATGAAAAGTGAAAAGGTGTATGTAATTTAAGACAAATCATGTTATTGGATAAATAATATCAGATTTCAGTCTCTTCGTCATTTCACGCCTAAACTGTTTTATATACGTAGAATGTACCATGTACCTAGATGGAAAAGACGGGTACCCTGTTCCCTCTATATATGACGAGATAAATATAGGGAGCCCTTCCCTTCCTAGCTCGTATTTCTTCACTATCGTTAATCAACTACATACATATCTATATCCACAATCCACAATATATTATGTGCATCTTTCAACGTTAAATACTTTTTAGTGTAATAATACATGTAATACTTAAAACCCGTGAGATTTCATAAGAATTTTTTATATCACAGTGTCATCATATAAGTCATATTGACCAATTTATGTTTTGTACTGATTGTCAATGAATTTCAACATTTGCTGATTTTTTAACCCAACACTTCCTTTTCTCTTTTATTTGTTTTTTTGTTCTTTGAACAATGAAAAGTGAACGACCGCTAACCCTAATCCAGTTGGACTGTTTTTTAATGGATCAGTTTACTTTAAAAGAAACAATAACTGTGTTTAATTTTTGGACAGTGGTTAACCGTGTTTAAGATTTAAGACCGTTCAACATTGAGCATTGAGCATACTTAGAGGGCCAACATATTATGTTGTCATGCAATGAAACTACTCAAAAGATTGACTTTTGACCAGCACCTCGACAATTTTAAAGCTCGTACTTATTACTTATCCAACATGATTGAAGTTCACCTTTTATCGATGGATAACAGATAAAGAATAAAGTAGTCCGTGTTCCAGGAAAATGTCATCACTTTACATCAACAATTCATCTTTAATCTGTACAATACTTACCACATGGAACACGCAATATAGAGCTGGACAGTGTGGCAACTATACTTTGTCAATTGACAATGGAAAAAATAAAAAATCTCTAGAATTACATTGGATACTTTATCTATAAATAAAATTGTTGAGTGTACAGTGTACAGTGTTCAATGTACAGACGTCATGAGAGGTCCATAAAAAATGAGGAGTAAAGAGATTGGAAGAATCTGTTTTCCCCGAAGAAAACCTCCGATTAACAATTCATCATCACTCAAATCAATTTTCCAACTCTGCTTCAATTCTTTCTGTACACAAGACCAGAGTAGAATAGAATTCGGTTTTGGTTTCGGTTTCGGCTTTAGCTTTGGCTTCAGCTTGAGAGACTAAGACCGTCTCCATTGTTTTTACAACTGTATTATGCACTCTGTGTGTATGTGTGTGTGTGTGCCGCGTGCTGAGCTGTGTGTATCTATTATCTATACCAGTAAATCTGAAATCATCAGAGCAATGTATACTCGGGATTGGGATTGGGATTGAGATTTCCCTTTTGATGTACGATGTGGGATGTGGGATTTAGAGCAAAATACATATAAACCCACACTTAAAGTACCCATATCACCCAGCATACCGCATACAGATTGACCACTGTACACTGTACATTGTACATATGCATGTATACATTTTATACGTTATACATTATACATGCTACAGACTACAGACAAAGAATGAGGGAAAGCCTGGAAAAAGAGGATTTTTCCTCAGTGTTGGGTACTGTGGATACTGGAGACTGGATCACGGATAGAATCTCCCTCACATGCATGTGGACTATAATTGAATAAGCGTATGTACATTTCATTTTGTTTCTTGATAGAATTTAGAATCGCGCAGAGCGCAGAGACATATGTAATGTTTTCCATTTTCCATGTACGTATATAACTATGTTTTCCTGCTGTAAGTTGTGAACGAGTAAGTAGAAGAGATGGACAGTGAGAGCCTTAAGGAAAGTAAACAGAGAGAGAAAATGTCTGTACTCTGTACTCTGTACTTTGAACAATGTACATTGTACAATCTACCATCTACAAGGCAATCTTAACGCAGGAGGTTTTAAGTCATCATTTAATCATTCACCATCTAATCCACGACCTCACAACCACAAACAAGACACATAACAACAAGCTTTACAAATACAATTACACTGTCTATACACAATCCCAGTCTTTTATTCTTTGCTTTTGTACCGGGTACATTGTACATTGTACTTTGTGTTTTGTGCTGTATTGTAGATTGTAGAATTTGTAGATTGTAGCGTGCTTTGTCGACTTCTGTTTTCTAGGTCTAAACTCCACACTCCATGTACATTGTACATATTACATATTACACCAACTCAACATTTAACATTTTGTACATGCAGGGACAATGTGAATTCTTTAACTTTGATACATGATGCATATTATTTATTATTACATACTAGAAGCTCTAGCTCATTGCACAAGTAAGTACATAATAAGTAAGTAATACGTAACATCGCATCTGCCATTTCTTTAGAGAGGAAAAGCTTTTTACTTCGTTATGTAAAATTTATACATTGTGGAGTTATTTTTATTTTACATGGTATTACAAAATTAATGAGAATTGTCTTTGTTTCTTTTCCTGTGATCCTTTTTACTTTAGTTTTACTGAGCTTTGTGTTCTATATTATACATTAGATATTAGATGTTAGATGTGTAATTGTAAAGTGTTTTGACTTATTTTTCTGACGTTTGCGTTTTGAGATTTGAGATTTGAGATCCAAAAATAAATTCCTGAAATCAAGTAAACGATCAAGTTGAGGCTTTTTCTGTTGTCTGTTTTGTACTTTTATAACTTTTGTATAAGAAAATGTAATCTTTGGTTTAAGTTTTTCTCCAAATATGTGCGATGTGGAATGTGTAACTTTTTGTGTCAGACGTCAGACTTTTTTCTTGTCATTTTTAAGTATCAAAAACTCAAAGTGGAAGAAGGAAAAACAACTATATATTAAATATTAATCCATATAAGGAGAAAAATCCCATAAAGCTTTTTCAACATAATTAAATGTATGAGAAAAGAGAAAAGTGAGGTTCAACTTGACTTGAAGTTGAATAAGACGATATAACAGGAAACTAGTGCTTTTCTTTTCTTTTCCCATTTTCTATGTGATACATTGGTGATTTGTGGAAAGTGAAAAGTGAAAAGCGAAAACGGCGTAGGTCTGAAGTATCAAGTTACTTTACTTAAAAATACCGTAATCAGCCATCAGGGAATGAAAGTCTCAAGTCTGTAGAAAGTACAAAGATGAACATTACGAGGAAGGTGAAAGGGGGAAAAAGCTTCTTAAATATTACTTATGTAGACTGTAGACATGAGCCATGGCCATGACTCGCGATATGTGCTAGTGTTAGCTGTTAGCTCCAAGTTTTCAATTCTTTTGTAGAGAGAAAAAAAATTTACTGTCCCCTGTGAATTTTTATATCAATTTTCACGTGGAAAACTATTATTGTTCCGTGTGCTATACATAGGAAAAAGCATCAAAACTCAAAACTGAAATAAGCGAAAAAGCCTTCCTTCCCTTTCTTTACTTTTTTTATACACCAAAGGACTTTTCGTGAAATAAATCTCATAGAAAAGAGCCAAGTATAAATATTCTACATCTAAATTCTACACAAGAACCGTAATTCACAATACAATATTAGCATTACGTAACCAGTACTCGGAGAATTTCCCCTCTTTTTCCATTTCCATTGTGTACCTGTGTGAATTGTGAATATTGAATTCGCATACTAAATTCGTAAATTCCCCTATGCATATTCATATATTTGTTTCATATCATTTTACAATATTATTCTCTTGTACTTTCTATTTTCTATAGCTGAGCTGTGCATCTTCTAAATCACATGTACTTATGTACATACATATACAAACTTATCTACAAAAGTTTATGGATTTTTTTTACCAATTTAAGCCCACAATAAAAAAGAAAGGGGGAAAATCTTGAAACTGATTCGATGAAACCTCAAGAATTTAATTCAAATTCAAAATGGTGAAATAGAAACCAATAAAGTTAAAAATCCTCACTTCGTGACGATTTCATATCGCCTTGAAAGCAAAATTGCTTTAGGCTCCGGAAGCGAAGCTGGCTATACGATCCAATGTGTGTCTGTCCGCTGTTATCAA
>JABASP010001066.1:0-34948 GCA_019776565.1 Sminthurinus signatus | reverse complement strand
TAATAATTAACTTTAAAAAAAACAATAACAGTAAAAATAACGAGAAAGAAGCAAAATGCCACAAAACGAATATATTGAATTACATCGGAAGAGATATGGATATCGTCTTGATTACCATGAGAGAAAGAGGAAGAAGGAAGCTCGTGCACCACATGAAAGATCAGAAAAAGCCAAGAAACTCCGTGGTTTGAAGGCCAAGTTATACAATAAACAGAGACATAATGAAAAGATTCAAATGAAGAAAACTATTAAAGCTCATGAAGAGAAAATGACCAAAACAAAAACTCAAGATGATAAATTGAAGGAGGGTGCCATTCCAGCTTATCTATTTGATCGTCAAGAACAATCTAGAGCAAAAGTCTTATCAAATATGATAAAACAAAAAAGAAAGGAAAAGGCTGGAAAATGGGATGTTCCAATACCAAAAGTGAAAGCACAATCTGAAGCAGAAGTATTCAAGGTTATTCGGACTGGAAAAAGTAAAAGAAAAGCTTGGAAGAGGATGGTGACTAAAGTTTGTTATGTTGGTGAAGGATTTACAAGAAAACCACCAAAGTTTGAAAGATTCATCCGTCCAATGGGTCTTCGTTTTAATAAAGCACATGTTACACATCCAGAATTAAAAGCAACTTTTCAACTACCCATTATTGGTGTCAAGAAAAATCCTAGTTCTACCATGTATACATCATTAGGAGTCATTACAAAAGGAACTGTAATTGAAGTTAATGTTAGTGATTTGGGTTTAGTAACTAGTACTGGAAAAGTTGTCTGGGGAAAGTATGCTCAAGTCACCAACCACCCAGAAAATGATGGATGTATTAATGCTATTCTACTTGTCTGAAAAATAAATAAATATATAAATACATAAAATATCGTATTATTATGATTTCGGATTCCAACACATTTCATCATCAAAATAAATAAAAATTTGTTTTTTTTTAAATTATATAAACATCTATTTTTAAAAAATAAACAATAATAACAAATTTCTACTTTAAAACCATCTTTAAAATAATTATTATTGTATAATATTTTGATGAAATAACAACTTTGTAATCATACTCTCTTTAAAAAAAAACTCATCAACTTGAATGTTAAAATTCTTGATGACATAATAATGATGATTATTATAAAGAGGAGAAGAAGAAGAAGGAATAATAAAAGTTCGATTGATCGAACAATTAAAGAAAAGTAACATGAGAAAAAAAACAACCTAGTTGTGTTTTTTTTTTAATTTTTGTTTTTTAGTTCTAATACAACTACTATTATTTTTAGGTATTAGAATATATTATAAGTAGATTTTATTAAATGTAGGGGTAGCATAATAATATTATTATAGTACAGCATAAAGGGTAGCATTGGCAAAAAAAATATATATTAAAATATAAAAAAATGAGGTACTTTTATTAACCAAAAAAAAAAAGTAAATTTAAAAAATTTTGAATATAAGTATAGTCTTTATGATTTATGATACTATAAATGGATATTTTACGTGTTTTATGTCTACAATGATAATTATATTTTGTACAGGAACAAGCAAAATGCAGATTTTTGTCAAGACCCTAACGGGCAAGACCATCACATTAGAGGTCGAGCCTTCGGATACAATTGAAAATGTCAAGGCTAAGATACAAGATAAGGAAGGTATGTTGTATTTTTATCATAATAATAAAAAAATTATATAATAAATGTTACTTTATATTAGTTTTAAATAATAAAAGTATATCTGTAGAATTTAAGACTACGTGTTTACTCATTTATATGATCATGTTTTAATTATTATTTATTATCATTAAGTTTTCTTTACTAATAAGATGTTGTTTTATTTATTTTTTTTTTTTTTGTTAAATATATAAATAGGAATCCCTCCAGATCAACAACGTTTAATTTTTGCTGGTAAGCAATTGGAGGATGGAAGAACCCTTTCCGATTATAACATTCAAAAAGAGAGCACTCTTCATTTGGTCTTACGTTTAAGAGGAGGTGCTAAAAAGAGGAAGAAGAAGAATTACACTACACCTAAGAAAATTAAGCATAAGAAGAGGAAAGTCAAGTTGGCTGTCTTAAAATATTACAAGGTATGATGTGTTTTTGTTTTTATTTTACATAATTATAATACGTAATACTATTACTATAAATCTAAATAGTTGTTATAATATTATACTTCTTGTTTGTTTGTTTGTTTTTTTTGTTGAAAAATTACAATAATGTAATATTAATTTTCATATGTTGTATTTTCTTTATAATTTTCAATTCTAGGTTGATGAAAATGGAAAAATTCATCGTTTGAGACGTGAGTGTCCATCGGAAACATGTGGAGCAGGAATATTCATGGCTTCAATGGAAGATAGACATTATTGTGGTAAATGTGGAGCCACTTATGTCTATAACCAATAAATCCAGTTTTTAACAAAAAATAAATAAAACACCTGTAATATGAAAAAAGATTAATTAAATAATAAAATCTGTTTTACTGGACTTCTTTTATTTCAAAATTATGTACATTGTATAATATGTATTATGATATTATCGTTTTGATTTTGCATTGACTCATCAGCATCATTATATCATTTATTTATTAAAGAAATTTCATTTGCAACGACAACAAAATAACTATGTTTTTTATAAGAGTATACTTAAATGTAGGAGCATCCCTTTGTCAAAGTTCATATAAATTAAGTACTGTACTTAAAAAATTAAATTTAGTTGCATGAAAGAAACCTAAATGTAGTTTATCATAAACTGCTCCATAATAGAAATACATATTATTATAGTCTTAAAATTTTAATCACAATTAAAAAGCAAATTGATACATAGAAAAAGCATGCCTTCTTCTGTTTTTTTTATACCATAGTATAGTATGTGCATATTGCATAATATAACAAACCGGTATACTCGACAATTTTATGTATCGTACTATAGGTATAGTAAACCGTACATACGCACTTTTGCAGGAATTCATAGAACCAAGCTCCTGCCATCTCCATCGCTGTTCAGAACCCTCTTTTTTCTCATTATTCAAGATGGTAAGCGAGAAACGTGTTCCAACAAAATTTTGTCATATTTTTAATTTAATTTTTAATTAGTTTTTACGAATTGAATTAATTTTATTATCATCAAAATATTTAAAATGGATTATCTAACGTGTGTTTTATCTACTGATATTAATTTTAGGCTCCTAAAAAAGATGCAAAGGGTAGCAAAACCCCAGCCAAGGCACCAAAGAAGAAGGAAGGAGGAGGAGGTGGAAAGGCCAAAAAGAAGGTAAAATTGTACTTTATTTTGATATAATTTAAATTGTAATAAATTAATTTTCATTATTATGTAAAATATTGAATTTATTGTATCAATTTCTTGTTTGAAAAACGTGATTACATAGAAAGTACATGTTTTGTACTTTGCATGCACCGCATGTATCATGTACATATATTATTACTTACTTTGTCTTTTTCATGTTATATCAAAGTATTAATATAATTTTTTTATTTGTTTTATTTTAATCTAATTTGTGAGTATAGAAGTGGTCCAAGGGAAAGGTCCGTGATAAGTTAAATAACATGGTATTGTTCGATAAGGCAACATATGAAAAATTGCTTAAAGAAGTTCCAGCTTATAAATTAATTACCCCCTCCGTTGTGAGTGAAAGGCTAAAGTGTCGTGGATCATTAGCTAGAAGAGCCCTTGATGAACTCTTACAAAAAGGTAATGTAATATTTCATTTATTGAATTTCAATTCAAGAATATTTGTCATAATAATCATTATTGTTAGTAAAATATAGTTCCAAAATTCAAACCTTTCAAAAGCTAAAGAAATTAATGTACTACAGTCAATGTCGTAATTTTATACAAATTAAGAAATAATAATCAAGTTTTCTAATCCGATTTTTTGATTTTGTTTCTTTAATATGTTACAGGTTTAATTAAGCGTGTAGTAAAACATCGTGCTCAGCAAATCTACACAAGAGCTATCAAAACTGAAGATCCCCCAGCCTAAGTTAACTTTTTAAGATTGTTCCAGTTGATGCATTCATTTTTTGTAATTTTAATGCTAAAACTATGGTACATGAAATAAATAATCAGTAAAAAAAAAAATAACACAAAACGACAAGGTAAAAAAACTTAACACTTATTTTACATAACTACTACTATTTTTTTAAGTTTTACATAAAATATTATTTACATATTTCATGTTATAATTTGTGACATAATACATATATTCCATGCAATTTAGATAGCCTACTTGTGCTTAAACATAACATGCTACGTAGAGCAATATATTTTAAAACTTTTAATATACTTTATCTAGAGCCGAACTATATTATGCATTATTCATTATGAAAAAAAAAAAGAAAAAGGTAGCCCAGTACATAATATATTTTAGTAGTAGTCTATTTAGACTATATTTTTAGCATTATAATATTGGACAAGTCATTACTGCATTTTTTTTATTTTCTGGTCAAGTTTGTAGGTTCGTATTACGATTTTTAAAATATCCAAGCTTCCTCAAATAATAAATATCCTTTATAATCTCTTGCAATACGTAAATTATCAGGATCTAGACCATATGGCAAATCTACTGTTTCTATCAGTCTTCTTGCATTAATATTTTCTCTTTTTGGTCGTCTCCCTTCAACCTGTAAAACCATCATATTGCAATCAATTAGTTTTGAATTTATTTTTTTTTGTATTGATTAATTTAAAATTTAAATTGATATAATATGTAAGTAAGTGTCATGTATGTTTAATCAATCACTTACAATTAGTTTCCTTCTTTGTTTATCTGTAAAAAAATAAATATCTTCATCTAGGAAACCACACATATTTACTGTGAAACGATGCCTTCTATGGTCTGATGAATTTGGTAGCATAGTATTTTTATTGTATCTATAAAAGGAAGAAAAAGAGAAACATGCCTATTAATAATACATAATATTACGTATTTTGTATTGAATTACAGTTTTTAAGTAGTACATATTATACAAGAGTATGAAGATTTTTTTTAAATACAAAATGTAAAAATGTCAATTTGTTATAAACAAAAAATAGTTAATAGTGGCCTAATAGATATTAGATATTAAACAATAGATATATCAGGTATACAATTCTTACGAAATGAGATCTTTAGGTTGACTAAATGAATTGATATTTGGTATAACATCAGTTGGAGAAGGGACTGTCATAATTCCTTTAGTACAGAATAACATGATTTTCATTGGTCTATCAAATAATACTTGTGATTGTTTTAAAATGGATTTTAGTTGTTTTGGATTATTTGGATGTGATGAGGAAGAAGTGGAAATTGTAGTAGGAGCTCTTGTACTACGACTTTTTGCAGTAGCTGTACGACTTCCTGTCCTAAAACTCATTCTTTCTCTTAATGGTGTATTTAATAAAGGTGTATCATATCTACTACTCCGAGTTGGTCCAGGATCATAATAATCATAATCTTGTCTTGAATAAGGATTTGATGTTATAACAGTTGAAGATCTTCTCATATCATTCATACGACTTTCTAATCTATTTCTTTCTGTGGTCATTGTTGTCCGTGCTCTAGAATATACTCTTGGTCTTCCATAATATTTTAATTTTTCCTCTTCTTCACCACCATCATCATCATTTGAATAGGAAGCAAATGTAACTCTTGAATCTCCATCACCACATCGTCTTGTAAATGATGATGAAGATGGTTTCAAAATTGCATTTTTTGCCGTTTTCTTTTTAACTTTGGATTGTAGATTTGATTTAGATATTATACTATTTTTACTTAGCCTTGGTAATGGAAACTTTCGTTTCTGTGGTTTATCATCATGGATCATATTACTACTATTTGTTGTTGTTGTTGTAGGATTATTTTTTGTAGATTTTTCAGAGTTCTCGTTATTATTATTATTATTGTTTCTCATATGATTATTATTATTAGTACTATTATTGTTTTGATTATTATTAAAATTCATACAATTATAAGGAGATCTATTCAATATTTCTTTCCGTGAATTATTTAGGGTATATTGAGAATTTGACTGTTGATAATGATTTCCACTTGTTGTATCTTGGCAATTATTATACATTTCAAAATCTTTTTTATAATTTTCAGTTGTATTGTAATTATTATTTATTTTATCATTATTATTTCTTAACATTTTTTCTCTCATCTCATCATGTTTGTGAATATTATATTGGTTATTATTATTTGTTGATGGAGCATTAGTACCATGTCTATTCATCATTAGGGCATCACTACTTTGTGAAAGATAATCCAACATGACATATTTATTATTATTATTATTATTCTGTGTATTTCTTCGATTAGTTACACTCTCAGGTGGTCTTGGTGGTAATAAACAGTTTCTAGATGATGGATCATTATTATAACTATCTCGGATAGAATTTGAGAAACGTACAAAATAATTTGTATTTTTATCTGGATATCCCATAGGTAATTTTCGTGGTGCATATGGATTTTGATATGATGCTTGAGATTCAGTCACTTGTGGGATAATTGGAATAGTATTCATGGCACTTTGTGTATATTGCATTTTATTAGTTTTATTATTATTAGTGGAATTAGTAGTACTATCAGTTTGATTAATACTATTCATACGAAATTTCTTATGTAAATCCAATGGATTTCTAAAGGATGCATGAGTCTCACTTAAATGTTGTGGAAAATTTGGATTTCTAGTAATAGGTATGTCTAATTTCATTGATTTGTTCATGTTGTTGTTTTTTGAATTACTAGTCAAATTATTATTATTGTTTACATCTTTTGATGAATTATTATTATTTGTTGACTTTCCATTCCTTTGATTCGTGAGAAAATTTAAAGTAGATGCAAAATTTTGATTATTATTATTATTGTTAATTATTGATAGATTTTTAGAACTCATTGTTGCTGTTGAAGGATATGGGTTAGAATTCATTGAATGACTACTACTATTGAACAAATAGTCGAATTGACCTTTGTTATGACTGTGATTATTATTATTAGTCTTATTATTATTTGAGTTTGGAATACATGAAGGATTTTTATTTAACCCAAATGATCTTTGTTGTTGCTGTTGTTGTTGTGGTGCTTGCTTTTGTTGGTTTGGATCATCAGCTGCAGCTCTTTTTGACGATAATAAATTATTGTTTTTAGTCGTTGAATCATTATTTTTATTAAAATTCAAAGCAGCAAGCAGTTCTTGGTAGTTACTTTTACTAATATTACCATCATTAATAAAATTATGAAGATATTCATGGGGTATGGAAGATTTGTCAGGCCAATAATCATTTTTAGTCGTAGTAGTTGTAGTTGTAGGGTTTCGTGGTTTCATATCTGGATATGGAGGAAGATAATTATGATTTCTTGTAGTATTTACAAAATCACCCGCATGAATAGAATCCAATGAAAAGTTTCGACGTTCACCAACACTACTATTACTTGGCCACGTATTACTATTGTTATTAGTAGGAGGATAAAAATCACCAAAAGAAGTTTGACCTCTTGTTGAATCTCCATTGTTATAATTGAAATGATTTCGATTTTCATTATTATTGTTAGGTATTCCAAAATTCCGAAGGTTATTACTATTTCCTGAAACATTGTGATTTTGATTGTTATCATTTTTACTACCATGTGTCAGTCCAGTTGAGTCTCTTTTATTATTATTATTATTAGTGACTGTTTCTCTTGTTGTTTCTGGCCAACTAAGAATGTTTGGATAATTTCTCTCATCCTTCATTTTATTTGATCTATTATTACTAGTAGTATTATTATTATTATTTGGATAATTTTGATTTGAGTGTTGTACATGTTGATTTTTATCCAGACTATTCTTGTCATTATTATTCATATTTTTACTGTTATTATTGTTATTATTATTATTGTTATTACTAACTCCATGATTAGCAGTAGTACGAGAATTTTGATTACTTAAAAGTTCCATGATTGATGAATATCCAGAAAATGGGGAATAATCTTTTGCCGTATTGTCTCTATTTCCGAATTTGGTATTATAATCTTGTCTGCCATTATTATTATTGTTATTATTATTGGTATTTCTGTTTGAATCTGTATTATTATTACTATGATTAGAATTCAATTGATTTTCATTATGTTTTTGTTGTTTTAATAGATATTGTTCATAGTTGAAATCTCCTTCCTTTGGATCATGATAATAATTATTTGTTTTACCATTTGAATCATTGTAGCGTTTTATATTGTTCGATTCCATTTGATTTTGTTTGTATTTTTCATACATTATAGCCTTTCTTAGAGCACGTAAGTCATCCCAATCATTTGCATTCGGTATTTTATAGTCTCCTACTCTTGGATCTACTGTACCAGAAAGTGGTACACTTTGTATACCATCAGCATTTCTAAAACGGTCACTGTTACTGTTGTTGTTATTACGTCTCTGCATGCTTTAGAAATATTCTTATTCCATCCAACGGGAGATGATGACAAGTGAAAAGCGTATTATTCAGTGGATATTAAACTTTCTAAGATTTTTGCTCTTCTCCAGGATTCTTGAATACAATGTTATTTCTATTCTCTAAAACAATGTTACTGTGTAGAGTGTAGAGAAGCTGGAAACTTTAAGTAGTTGTGTCCTTAGTCTGTGTAATTTTTGTATACTTGAAGAATTTGGAATTAGAAATTAGATAGTATGAAAAAATAATCAAATCCAATATTATGATTGTAATATAAACAGTTAGCAGATTTAACAGCCGCAGGAATTTTGGTCATATTTCATATTAAATGTGGATTCTACGCTATTAGAGTGGTCTTCTAGATTACATACACATGTACAGTTAGCTAAAATACAAGATATAAGCTCTATCATAGTTAGCGATCATAATAGCTAAAAGCTAAAATTACGTGACTAAACTATAGAAGACGACAAAAGAGGTACATAATTAAAAAGTGCCTATGTCCTATGTTACATAATGTAACATGTAACAGTTACATCTTACATTCATTATATACTGAAAATTTATGTCATTATAGCTTGAAGCCTCCAGTCTCCAGTTCAAAATGTTCTATTGGAGGTTTTCAGATTTCCATTATACATCAGACATCAGAGTATTATGTCTTTTGTGTTGTATATCTGGAATCTGGAAAATACTATGCGGTATCAATACGGTTCAAATCATTGTTTCCTAGGCAGTTGATCCCATCGTCCTCATACAGATGCGAGACTCCTTTTGTCTTTGTAAGGAAACGAAATAGCTGTTTTTGTAGTTTGTTTGTAGTATAATACTCGTCATAAACCTAAGTTTGTGTGGATTTTTTGGCCTCCTCTATTCTCTATTCCTCGACACTAAATCCAACTTAATGATAAAACAATAAAACTACAGAGAGGAGAAAAGGCAAAATTGGAAAGGAATTGTCAATGGAATTAAGCTCATGAATGTATAATAAAACTTCCACAAGTTTTTCAATCTTTTTACAAATGTAAAAAGGATATATAATATTGTATGTAGGAAAAAGACCTCCACATTTCTGTACATGCACAGTGCACAGTACACACAAAACACAAAGTGCAGACTAAAATGTCTGACTAAAATGCAGTAGTGCTATGTCTATGTGCATATAAGTGTACAGTGTACCTTCTACATTCTGCATTCACATAATATCCTATGATGATGAAGTTTAGTGGGAGGTACAGACTGTTTCTTATTCATTCCTTATTCTTAACTTGTGCCTGGATTTTTCATAAGGAACGAGAGACACACTTACTCTTTCACTCTCTGTCTATTTCTCATACACACTAGACACTAGCATATGCCTAACAGATGTTTCAAGTCTTTGTAAGTATAGTAAGTAAAATACTAAACCGAGGAGAAAACCCATCGGCCACAGAAGGAATTATTCTAAAACAAAACAAGAAGGGAAAATCATCAGACAGTCTTTTTCAAAACATCACAGTAGCTATACATACTAGTACACATACACATTTTTCACACATACTTACATATATGTATGCATATTATAAGTGTAGGCACATATGCACGTATGTACATACTTGTCCATTTTCACTATTGAAAATAGTTCGAGTGTTCAACTAATACATTACACATTACACACTACACATGACTTATATTGGACTTGTATGCCCCCTTCAAACTTTATAAAAGTAAGAAGGCATCTCTGCATCTCTATGATTTTTACAAGATCACATGATATATTCCTTCTTATAGTTTTAAGGTTCTACTGTCGTAAAATGTGAGGGAGTCTCAGGATAAAAGATTGAAAGATATTTTCCTAAAGCATGTAGATAATAGATAACACGTTTAAATTCAATTTCTTTTACCCTGTTCTCCCTTAGTAGTGTGCCTTGAAATATTCGTTTTAAATTTTGATGGTCAAGTACTTGCAGGGTACAGAGTACAGAGAAATGTGTATAGGTTTAGCCGAATGTGGGAGTCGAAATTACGGACTATTTCAGTTTCAGAAAATCTAAAACGTACGAAATAGTACATTAGTTGAAAGTTAAAAGTCAGCACATAATATATATATGTGTAAAATTGTGAATGAAAATTCATTCAGGGACATTTATATGTTATGCTACACATATATAGCTGTTTTCAGTTTTTAAGGGATTCTTTTATACTATACACATATGACAAGACACAGGCACACTTTTGTCCTTCATCAATATACTATAGTACATGCATACAATATATAAAATAATATATATATATATATACTTGTATGCATCAAAATGGTGTCACATTTAGTAGTTTTGATGAAGAAAGGACCTTTTTTCTTTGAAATTGTCTAGTTTGTTTTCAGAATCGTGGCAAAATATAATACCAGAGTAGAATGTAGAATGCCCATTTTTGTAGCAAATAGTAATAAACGACAGACTGATGCTGACAGTGTAATGTGTAACAACTAACAACATATTATAGTTTCTTTTGTCTGGTGTGAATTTTGTGTTGATTCCGTCTGTGAAACTAGTTAGTCATAGTTCATGGTATTGTTAAACTTTTAACTTTGAATAGTTTATAAATTATATATGTATCATTTCATTTTCTATTTTCTATTCATTTACATATCAAATATCAGAGACCAAAGGAAATAGAAATAGAAAAGTAGTATTAACATTGCCATTGGAAGATTTTTTATTCTTATTTCCTTACTCCATGAGACAAAAATCTGCAGAGAAATACATGATACGTAATTTGTATGTTGTATAGATTATAGATTCATCATTATTTTCATTTACTTTGTTAGAATACTAGTATTCAGTATTCATTCAGTATACCGATATTCATGGAATGAGGAATGAGAAATCAAAAGTGCAAAAGTTTTCACCTTCCGATATACAATATATACAACTCTATTGTGTATTGTGTATTTCGGTAAATTTGCTTGAATTTAGTTGTATAAAGTGAAAAGAGAGCAACGACAGAGAAACAAACTAGAAACTATAGTAGTATCATCATCAGGAAGAGGAGAGGAAACTACAGAGATTCAGAGATCTATACTCCAGACTCTAGACTCCAGGCCAACTCTCTACCAGTCAATCTTACTTTGTTAGGTCAAAGTTTTGTAAAATCAGGAAAGTGTGTGTATCTTGTATCTACAGTCTACAGTCTACATTTAAAACACATTATAACTTATAACGTGTACAAAACTATTGCCTATGTGAATTCTCTTTTGTTTTTCGTGTTTCGTGTTTCATATCATCTATGTACATTGTACATATTTTATTGTTTCTGTTTCAAGTGTGTATGTTGGATGTGGACTATAATGTAATGTATCATGTATCGTACACTTACTTTCAATCCCTTGATGAAGAGTGAAGTGAAAATTGAGGAAGTGAAAAGTTGTAGTGTGGAGTGAATGAAGGTGACACAGGAACTTAACCGCTATACTCAGTGCTCAGTGCACATGGTATACATATAATACATATTTATAAATACATAGATGCACGTAAAATAATTTCTATAGATCCTGTAAATGAATGAATCATTTCAATGGATCTCTCTCTTCTATCTCAATCTCCCATTTTCATTCTCCTCTTTCCATCTACCTAATTTCCTATAATATCCACAAATTGAATGGTGAATACTGATAATAACAATAATAATTCATGAGGATATTATATACATTTTATGCACAGTTGAATATCGATGTTTAATGTTTATATTAATTAGGAATACTTATCTTCTCCACATGTATAATGTATAATAATATGCAGAGTAAAAAGAATGGTAATAGTATTAAGTATACTATAGTTTAAAGTTTATATATGTGGAATGATACTTTGTTTCTTATTTTAGTTGATAGGTGTTTGTGTGTATGTGTAAAAGAAAGAGAGAGAGAGAGAGAGAGAGAGACAGAGTCAGAGTAGTCACACACAGAAGTTTTGTTGTACTTTATACTATGAACCGACAAACAGTATGAGTGCATCTGGAGACATTTTGTAAAATAAAGTCGAGTCAATAGTGAGAGGAAGGCAGAAACATTGAAAGAGATAAGAGAAGCGAGAGAGAACTACAAGAGTAATAGTAATAGTGTAATAGAAAAGTGAAGAGAAGAGAGAAGGAAAGAGGCAAAAGTAAAACCCGGGTGAACTCATCGCTTCTAAATATAGGCGTTTGGGAGAGAGACAAAATTACGGGCCAACCAACCAAGATCTACCTCATGCTTTAAGTCTCTTCGTCTCACTCTCTTCACTCTCTCTCTCTCTCTCTCTTTCTGTCTTTCATTCTTTCGTTTTCTATTTTCTATTGCATTCTCTCTCTCCCCCGACACGATGGAATCCTTCTTCTTCTTTTTCTCCATCTTTTACATTACTTCTTTTCACTATTCCTTGTGCTCAGTTTGACAGTGTACAATTATAAATATATATTTTGTCCTTACCGTTCTACGAGTGAGCAAGTAAGTTTTTGCTTCTTCTGTGTGTTTGTATGTATGTATGCATATCTATGTATACACATGTATGTACTTGTGTATCATGTCTAGTCACTAGTTACAAACATTTTACGTTACGTATCTTACGTACCTTACCGTTTGCTGAGTGTGTTAGTCGTCGACAAATGCACGGTCGGGAAAGAAGAGGATTTGAAGAAGATGTGTAAAACGTAATATTATATATATATAAAAAAGTATCAAAAAGAATATTACATGTATTTATACAGAATACATAATATCATTGTGGTAGTGAGTTTTTTCTCTTTGGAGCAACAACAAGGACGAGAAGAAGAAAAAGAATATAAGAATAAGAATAAGAAATAACTGTTGTAGTAAAGGGTAGTAATAATAATAATAATAATAACATAACAGTGGAGCAGATTCCGAATCAGAAAAAGTAAAAGAAGAAACCAAGTAAAGAGGAAGCACGTTTCGCACCAGTCAGCTTCAATATCTTGGACATTCCACAAACTGCCTCTTCTTGATCTTCTTCATTCCATTCATTCAGGTTCGCTCACACGGCAAACAAACTTACTAAAAAAGAAAAAAAAAGTCGGAGACGAAGTTGGAATTGGAGTTGCAGAGTCGGAAGAAGATATATACACAGTACAATACACAATATAGACAACTGCACGTCGATTCAGACCCAATCAACTCAAACGATTCAAAACTCAACTCAAACTCAAGTACTCAAGTCGATTCAATTTCTTTTCAGTGTACTAGTGTACATGTTACATAACAATATACTGTCGACCGAATTCCATCCTGTTCAAAAATCTGCCTTTCACTGTGTGTGCTCACCTCAGACATATTTTATACTTTGATAAAATATAAAATTGTTTAAACCAAACCAAACTCAATAAAATATCATCGTTCATCATCACCGGGAATAAAAAGGTACGTGTCATGTTTTTCCTGCTAGTACTGTAAACTGTAATACGTGTATGTATTATGTATTATACAAGAATAAAATTCCTATAATATACATAAATGTGATAACCACTATATACTTTTCTTGGAAGATGTCATGTATTTTTATAATATGTCTACTTGACTAGTATTTAGTATTACAACATTTTGTTACTATTTTTTAATACTATACTTGTTTTAGTAGTCAATTTACTAACAATAATAATTATTATTAGTTACTTTTCTTTATGAATTATCGGATTTAAATGAACCTGTATGCTTTGTGTATTATGAATGGCTTGCAGTTTGCAGTGTAAAAGTATATCTTAGCCCAGCTTCAATTTAATAATGTCATATTTATGTGAATTTAAAACAATTAGTACAATACTGCCTCCTTTT
Source organism: Sminthurinus signatus (assembly GCA_019776565.1). NCBI lineage: Eukaryota > Metazoa > Arthropoda > Collembola > Symphypleona > Katiannidae > Sminthurinus > Sminthurinus signatus. Next base: position 20,730 of record JABASP010001066.1, on the reverse strand, counting down.
CAGGCATACTAGTTAAAAGTTATACATATATTATACATAAATGTTTTTATTCTACATACGAGAAAACATTTTGCATGGTAGATTGTAGTTGATACATGTATAGACGGTCTATAATAGACATGTATTATGTACCTGGCTGATGAAAAAGTAGGCTAATAAGCGACAACGACAGTAAGTTTTACATTGCCTTTGAATTTTGAATAGAAGTGCATGTATTTAAATAATAATAGTGATTGCCTACACCAAGTAATAATTTTACATGCATTATATCTATCAGCGGTACATATCCACATGCACAATAAACTATCGGATCAAATATCTTTCTACAATATTCAAGTGTGTTTATGTAGTATCGTTTTCACACATCTCGATTCACATTGACTGAAAAATAATAATAATAATTCTTTCTTATTAAATAAACATTCTTCATGCTATTCGCTATTCACTAGTTCGTGGAATACGAGACAAGAAGAGAGAAAAGTGTGTAAAAAGCTCTGTGGAACAAATAACTGTCTAAAGTCTAAAGGAGTAATAATAATAGTTACTACTATTATTTTTAGTTAATGCTACCTTTTTCTGTTGGTTTCGTCTGATTAATTACGTTTTTAAACTTTGTAAAAAGGAGCACGTGAATGAAGTGTACAGTATTTTTTATTTGTACAAAAAAAAAACATTATAGTAGGAATTATAAAGGTACAAAGGAACCTTGTGTTTTTATATTATTTACACTAGTGGGAAAAATTTATTTATAGAATAATATTTCTCTAGTTTGGTTTGTCTCAAATCTAAAACATGTACCTAGAATATAGAATATAGAATGAAACATGACTGGTGAAAAATGCTCCCTCTATATAAAATCTGTTGATAGCAATTGATAGCTGACAGTATTTTTGTGAAATTATTACATGTATAATATGTAATATTAAATATCATATTAAATAATACTAACTTGTGTCCTATACATATACATAACAGTACTATAAAATATAGAATATATAAGTTTATTTGCCACGATTAGCATGCATGGTGCATGATTCATCAACGACGTCTTACAATTAGACTAGACTAGTTCCAGGTGCTCGGTGTTCTGTACTAGTTATTTTTTTATCGTCTCGGGTGGTATCAAAAAAGTCAAACTCTTTTAATTCTTACACAAAATGCAAACTTTGAATTGAGTGTGTTATGTATCTTCTACCCTGCTCTTTCATGCATAAATTATATTAGTATTTATATTTTATTAGGAAAATTGCTTAGACTTTGATGAAAATTAGTATAACTAATTTTCAAAATAAATATAACTCATAGCTCATCTTTTTGTGTACATACTGAGAAGAAAAATAAACATTCGGCTTTTACTTTTTTAAATGGTGGTTTTCTCATATTTACATTTCACTTATCTTTTATCTAATTAAATACTAATATACTTTCATATTTATTACGAGATATTATTTTCTTTTATTTGGGGGATATTATCAGTATCATGATTTCTGTACAATTTAAGCTTTTTTTGCACGAACAACGGGTATTTGTCATCTAGTCATCTCAATTCCATTGTACTGTATTGTTTTGTAGTGAAATAATGTGGAGCGGAGGAAAAAATTTTTTAAAACAGAAACTGAGAGTGTGTGGTGTATATGATACATGGTTTGGTTATTCAGTATAGTGTACAGGATGAGGGAGTTGAAGAATTCCCGACACATTCTCCATCAGACATCAGACCAGATGAATGTGATTAGGTAGAACAGCTGCAATTTCCTTCGTTCCTCGCTCAAGATTTAGATGCAGACAATGTATACTTGTGTACATGCAGAAAGATGTACATTTGAATTATTACAAGTCCGTGAAAAGAATGAATTTGTTATGCCTTTCTTTTTCTTTGTGCTTACCTAAGTAACATGTTATATCATATGTCATGTAACATGTAATATAAGTACATATGTATATGTGTCTTTGGTCTTTGGTGATTAAAATTGCAGAAATGCATCGTGTACTCTGTTTAAAAAATTCAGTTGTTTTATGTTTAATTAACGTTTAATTGTAAATGCATGAGCGTACTGTGTGCTGTGTGCAGTAAATGGGTATATTTCTGTTATATGTTAGATGTATTTGCGTTTCGAGTAAGATTTTAGTTTTTAGTGAAGAAACGAAGAAAATGTTATGCTGAATTCTTTTCTTGTCTTTTTTTTGTCTAAATAGGAGACAGTGAAACTGTGGGAATCAATTAAATCAACAGTTTATATTTAAGCAACGTTAATCGACTTTTCCAGTAAAGTCGACATCAACAGCCATCGTGAAGCGGTAAAATTACCTTCTTTTTATTTAAATAGAAAGTACAGATTGATGCATGTGATGCAACTTGAGACTTTTCGTTTCGTTTTCCATTTTCCATAAAGAATTTCCAGTCTCAAAAGAATTTTATTTCCCTTTAAATGAAAATAAATCATTATTATAATGAACAAGCAATTACTAATCATCAATGGTAATTATTTTTTTTTCTTTCACAGAGCAAGTAGTTCAGACTCCGCTTCGGCGGAAAATATAGGTCCACCCTCAAAAAAACGCTCCACCCTGGAGATCCTTCACCAGGCACAACGTTACTACGTCCCGCCGTCGCTTATCCTCCCTGAGGACGCATTCTCTATGCTCATGCCTTCAACAGTTGCCAACTTTTCAGCTGCCGCTTCTACGGCGGCTGCTGTTTCAGGTCAGTTTTCTTGGTTTTTTAAATAGGCAAGAAATCAAAAAGGTTTCAGTGGTAAAAAGGGTTGAGAACTTGTTGTGTTTGATTAAATATTCTCTCTCTCTCTCTGCTCACTGCTTAAAGCTTTGAAACTCATTCGATTGATATTTGATATAGATGATAGCAGATAATGTGTATGTATTAAGTAGATCATTATTGTACTAGACATACAATTTCAATTTCAATTAAAGCATTTGGAGACACCAACCCATCTCAAAATCGCATCTATCTGTAGTTCAAATTACATAGAGTAATGATGAAATTTTACATATGTATATTGGCATCAAAATTTTATGGTTTTACATGATAGGAAGTTCCACCCGTAATAATAATGCACTTTATTTGCAGCATGTGTATTGTGTATGTTTGTAGGATGATATTATTCTGTCAATTGATTTCAAATTTTCAATATTTCACCTTATTTTGCACCTTAGGACTTTGGATGCGTATAGTTTTAGAATATAGTTGGCATAAAAAGTAACTATACATTTTTTTTACTCCAAGAACTTTTAGGAGTGAAAGAAAATTTGAAACCTCTGTCAAAGTATTTCTTGAGCTATACATGAGCTATACATTATACATTACGTATTACATATACATGCATATTTGCATCCGATATCTATAATAATATAAGTAGAGTAAATTTATTAGTTGTAGAAAAGATACTAAAAATGAAACTTGAGAACCCTTTAATAATTTTGGGCACGTACGTAAATATGTTACGGCGTACGTACATTTGAACGTTCAATATTCTAAAAAAGTGTGTGTATTGTATAATATATCTCCTCTGTACGCTGTGTGTACCTTTCATAAAACTACAACTGATATACTCATTTCCTTTTCTTCAATATTAGCATTAGTTGTAGTAGTTCGATTATAGATTATGGCTATTCGGTACAGATAAATATGATACTATACTATTCTTTTTTTTTGTATCATGAATGAATGGTACAAGCACATAAAGATTCAATCAGTACTAAGTACGTTTATCATACTAAATAATAACTAACAGGATGCTGTACATTGTACTTTGTACATGTGATCGGTGTAAATTGCACATTCTTCAATAAAATGAACTTATTTTTTGTGCTACAAAAATAACAGTAATATTTCATGTTTCTAGTGCATAGTGTACAAAATATAGTGAATAGTGACAGTGTCTTAACCTGTTCTATGATTGTTAATGCACCACAATTGTGGAAATAGATTTGAACCAATAGGAAGTTTTTTAGAATTTTTCTCAAATTTGTTATTTGGGGGAAGTTTTCATGGAAGAGTTTACGTGTTAGAGAATGTGGAATAATTCCACTGGAATTAATCTTCATTAAGGGACACTGCCAATTCTTTGGTTTTTACTTTGGTTAAAAGTTAATTATTCCTATTTACTCTTAATACAAAAGTATTCAAAGGACGCCATAAAACAAAGTTATTTGTACTATGTACTATTTATTGCATGTTATATAATATGCATTCATTTACTTAGTTAACATTCTAACATAGAAAACGGAAAAGGGAATTCCAATCTTTGGTACAGTTATGCAAAATGGTCATTTGCGTGCAAATATGTTTGTAGTTTGTACTTATACATAACAAATAAGAAATACAAAAATTAACATAAACTTATTATGTCTCTATTATCTCTAAATTTTAATTTTTCTCTGCCATCGTTGACAAAGTAAATAGTACTACAATTTGAACTACTAAAAATATTGACAAAAATTTCGTATGTACACAAATTACAAACTAATGAATTTATCTCTATACTATAACTTCTTGGTCTCATGTAACATGTACATTTTTTATAATAACAGCTAATACAGTTATAAAAATATCTCCTATAGGTATGTGACAAAAGTGACAAACATGTTTTAGTTCATGTGTACATCTTGATGAAGCCCTAGAATAAACTGTGTTGATATTTAAAGGTTTCAGTTTTTTATATTTAATTCAGTGGAATATTACAAAGAATGTTAGCTTCACAGGTAATAGGTAGTTCTGGTCTGACTAGAATTTATCCCGCATGTTATTTAAGCAATAGAAGAAATAGTGCTTACTTTTTTGGTGATAGTGAAATGGACAATTATGAACATGGATTTAAAGGGAGTGATTTAATCGGTAATAATTTTAATTCATGATAATAAGTTTTTTATGAAATGGTGATTCTGTACTTCGTATTTGTGTCCAGTGCGCACAGTCACTTTACATTGTTCTTGAGTTTTCAGTGAAAGTCTCATTTTGTAGTAAAATGTTACATTTTTATTTTAGAGATGAGAGCTGTGCAGTAGAAAAATATGAGAATGTTTATTCAAATGCCAAGTTCACATAAATATATATTATATATTATGCTATGGTTTAAACACGAATAAAAATAATAAAACGGTCATGTGAATTATAATTAAATATTATGTGTAATTTTATTATAGCTCCAGATACAACACGGGCTACAGATACAACGTTTCTCAAGTTATTTGTAGGAGGTCTTCCGTATCATACGACTGATAAATCGTTGCGCGACCATTTTAAAGTCTATGGAGAAATTGAAGAAGCAGTAGTCATCACTGACAGGCAAACTGGCAAAAGCCGTGGATATGGCTTTGTAAGAAAATACTTTTACCTTTTACAATATTTGCTGAATTTTCCTTGTATGTATGTATGCAGTTTACTTAACTTTTTATAAAATGATTTGATTTAAGTTTTAACATTTGAATTAATATTTAGGTTATTATGGCTGATAGAGCATCTGCGGAACGAGCGTGTAAAGAGCCAAATCCCATAATTGGTAAAAAAAAATAAAATATAAATAATGATTGAAAGTTTACCATTAAAATAATAATACATTTAGATTTTCCTCTAGATAAAAATGATACTATATAGTTTTATATTTTGTGGTATTTTTACAGATGGACGAAAGGCAAATGTCAATCTTGCCTTTTTGGGTCAAAAACCACGTGGAAATGCTTCAGCTGCTGCTGGTAAGTCTTGTTTTCCTCTAGTAAATAAAAATTAAATACTTATTAACTAATAATAATCAACCGAAAAAAACAACAAAGCCTTAATGCCTTGATTTATTATTTTTCTCATTCTTTTATTATCTTTCATTTTTCAAAGAAGAATATTTAAAAGCATTATACTTATAAAAGCATATATATATATAGACATTATACACGCAAAGTTATATATATATTACACTATTAGGTAGTAAAACTTTTATGAAAATCTGGAGAAATGCACTGTATAAAATTTTCTCCAACAAAACGTTGAGGTTGAATAGTTATATTTTATGATGCGTTTCTTTAGGTTCTCATTGAATTAAGTTAGAGAGTGTATCATTGAAAACTGGTACTTCTTTCGACATTCGGTACTCAAAAGCTGTATGAAAATTGGAGAGCCCCCCATTAGAAAGTTATTATATACCTCAAAAGTGAAAAAATGCTAAAAGATTTTAAATGGGAAAGCTCCAATTTTAATAAAGTTTGAGCACCATTTGTCAAAACTTGAACCAGTTTGGAATAATAATATATTATACATATTATGCCTTTTTTATCTACGTGTATTTTAATAGTAATAATAATTATTGTTATTTTTTTTACTTTGGTTGTGAATAATGGTAGTTTTTTTTTTGTTAAAAAATCATATTATTTTATTTAATGTATCAGTTTTTTAAAAAAAGACATACTTTTCATTTTTCATTTAATTTAATTATTATTTATGCTGGGTGTCGTGTCGTGGTTGGTTGGTTGGTACTCGTGCGGTGATTTTGTGACGTGTGATTTGAGAAACTTTCGATTTCTGCATCGAACGTTTATGCATATTTTTTTGTACAGTACCTATTATACTTACTCTCTATACTCTATATCAATATTGTTATCATAAAAATTGAAAAATTGACTACATTTATTCAGCTATAATATATTATCTTAATCTTCTGTTTTTGTGATCCTTTGATATATATTTTAATATATGAAATTGATGTTAAATAAGGTTGTTTTTTTTCATGGGGTGACTTGAAGGTTTTCTTTTGCAACTTGAAAATAATCTATGTATAATCAAATTTTCCCTTAACTTTGGACTTTGGTAGATTATGTTATATAAATTTTAATTGGTAGATTATTTTTATTTTTCTGTTTTACATACTCTTTTTTTTTTCATTGTTCAATAACTTTTGAGAAATTTTATTTTTTTTGATTTTTTTTATCGTTTTTATTTCATTGCACTCAAAATATACATATTTACGTTTCCTTTGTTGTGGTTTTATTTTGATGATGTTGCAGTCAATAACCATCACGTGTATTTATTTATAAACATATTTTAACTTGGTGTTACAAGTTTTTTGTTCAATATATTTTCTGAAAAAAATAATAATCAAAATGAGGATGATTTTTGTTTTGCTTCCGTGAAATTTATACTTGAATATACATACTTAAAAACTACTACTATTTTAATGGCTATAAATTGTACACACATTTACAACATTGGATATATGTTTAAACGGAAAATCTTGGTTCCTTCATCAAAATAGATTTTATACACAGGGATTTTCATTAGTTATGGTTTAGATTAAGGATTTTAATTCAAAGGAAAAAGACTTACAGAAAACGGATAACAAATGTGAAAATTGGAATCGTGTCATAGCATCACCTTTCTATATATGTAGTTCTCTATGTATATACATATGTGTAAGTTTAAACATACTAAAGTTAGATCCATGAACTAGATAGGTGTAATTTTTTAAAGATGTTCCAATAGTGTCAGCCAATTTAAGTATGTACATTATGTACAATGTACAAAATGTACACATGTTGTGTTTGTAAGTCTGGAAAACATTTTTATCACTTTCTCTCTATCTTGCGTGTGCATAAAAATGAACAGGAAGATGAAGAAAGATAATTGCTAAGTATTTCAATCACACTCGACTGACAGAATATGTACATATAGTATATCTTGCAAGTGCATATATTGAATAATATAATGTATGTATTTTTAGCCAGGCTAGACAAGGAGTGACATTTTTTTTTTATTCAATTTTCTTTTCGCTTGACTGGAGCAGTAGTAAATTACAGTAGTAGAGGATGTGGGCGAAATCTCTTCCTCTCTCTCTCTCTTTCACGTGGAGATTTTGAGATAAGAGAGTTACTATCATTATACATAATACTCAAAGAGTTTACATGTTCATGTGTATTATACACAAAGATTGTAAATAATATTAGATCGAGTGGAAAAAACACATTCGGGTCGGGAGTCGAGATGTCGAGAGAGAGAGTGGAAAAAAACGGAAGTTATGTACTTATGTGTATTTATTTATGTATCTATATAATGTGTAATACAATGAGACTAGTCATAGTTGAAATCCGGCAGCAAATATTATACATTATACGGAAGGAAATATTTAGTAAGTTTTTGTTAGTTTTCTTTTCCTCTTACACCTTAACTAGTGATCTAGAATCTAGGCATAGAAGCAAATAGGGAAAACCATAATGTGGAAAAATCTGGGCAACTCTTGTCATTCTCCCTTTCTATACTAGTTTTACGGTTTTTATCTCCAAAGACATATGTATACCATGTACAATGTACAGATTGTATGCATATTCAAACAATCCAGTATTTTTTTTTCCTCTAGACTCCTAGACTCTAGAATTTAGGAACTTGGAACATTTTGAGCATATCATAGAATACAGAATGTCGTTCTTTGTGACTTGAGTCTTGAATGTATATTATGTAACTATTGTACATATAATTTTGCGTTGTTGCTACTTGTGACACAGGAACACAGGAAATTCTTTTGAAAGGAATGATTTCTTGTCTTAAGAAAGAAAGAAAGAATCAGCGTCAACGTTTCATCTTCAAAGTGCTTGCTGCCATGTCGCAAGTCTTTTTCTTTTTAACTCTCTCTCTGTCTCTTCCCATGTTTTTCCCCCTTTCCTTTTCTTTTTTTTTCTCTCTCTTCCTTCTCTTTATTTCTTCTCTTTTCTCCTTGTCTCCTTGTCAAATCTATTTTTGTCTCCCTTCTCATCTCAGTTCATATTATAATATTGTACTTGTTCACTTGACTTGACATAATATAAAGCTAATCGTGTGGGGGAAATGGTATTCACTATTTACACGCATGCATATTTAGGTACATTATTATTCAGGTGTTGGTATTAGGTATTAGGCGTACTCATTTTTCCAAATACTTTGACATGTGGATTAGGCCAACATTTTGTATGGGTAATTTAGATAGTACATATAGATACATAGATGTAAAAAAAAAAAAAAACTTTGTACTACAAAGTGCTAGTATAAATAGATACTACAAACGACGACGATGTACAAAAGATACGAGTACTTAAAGTTGCATACAATAAGAGATAAGAGATATATAAAAGAGAGAATTGAACTTTAAACCGTGCTCTTCTTTTTTTCCAACCTCTTTTAGTAGTCTTCTTTTGTTTAGTAATTTTTCAGTATTTTTTTTTACTTTTTATTATGATTTAAATTTTGAATTACTTTGGAGTTTGAAATGATGTATTGTATTTTAATAATATGATACGATATGATATGATGATTATTGATTATGATAATGATATGATGCAGTAATAATAATAATAATAATTTTATTATATATGAATGACATTTTTCTTCTCTTGTACTTTTTTTTTCTTTGGTAAAATAATTATGATTAATATATATTATACATATGTCTAAAAACAAAAAAATAATGCGCAATGTACGTACGTATGTTTTTTCTCTTGATATTTTGATGACTTTGGTCTTTCTTTTTTTTTCATTGAGTTTGTTGTATTTTCTTCTGGTTGATATGAATAAACTAATAGTTATTGAGGTTTGAGGTGGAGTGATGTTGATGCGGCTGCAAAAATTTTGAGAGTGACGTTTTTATTGTAGCCTTTCCCTTCACAGCAATTCGGACTGGATATAATCCAACTTCATTTCTTGCACAACAATATGGGTAAGTCTCTTCATTGTATGGAGAATAGAACGTTTATGAATGAAAACGAAAAATATGTAGTTTCCTCTTTTTTCTCCCCATTTTCCTTTCACCTGTCAAGCAAAAATAATAAGTAGAAAATATATAAATATGTATCCACCAGTCTGTAGTCTGTAGATAATCTTAACAAAAATATAAGTATATATATAAATATGTATAGTGTAGTTGTACTTTGTACTTGAACATTTGTTTTGGTATTATTATAGTATTATATGTTTATGTGGCTACACACTTTACAAAACCTGTGTGAATTTTATGTGTACTAATGTTATTGATAGGACAAAATCTGAAATTATATTGTATAGGTATTTTTATCTATTTACTTTTTTGTCCCTGCTACTAAAAAATTCTTTGTTTGACTTTCTCCAGCTTGTGTATACTTTCTCTCTTCTTCTTTAAAAAAATGTTTTGATGTAAATATGTTTTTTTTTGTGAGCTTGTTTTGTTTCTCTCAGTGGTTTCTCTCTAATACTGAATATTGTACAAAAAATTATCCCAGTTTTTATTTTGACATGAAAAGACACATATTTTGACAGATAGAAATCAGGATTAGGACACCCTTCAGTTTTTTTTGACATGTTTTTTTTGGTACATAAATATATCCTTTTTTGACTATTTGAAATGGCCTTCCCTAAAATTCCAATGGTAAAAAGATGAGAAAATACATTTTTATAGAGATGTCAAAGTCAAGTATTGAAAATTGAAATCCCTTTTTAGTTTCAATTTCAGAATACATTTCTTTTTACTCATTGGCAATTGGTATTGTCAGCCAGAAAATGCTACATAAATAGTGTGTCTGTGTCAAAAGTATATGTGTGTTCCTTTTTCTTGTCATTCTCCTCCCAAATATGAAAAGATGCATGATATAAAATGGATAAGATTTTAAGTTGTCATTTGTATTTGTCTATGTAATAAATTTTTTTATTGTGTGGAAGTGTATATTTTATATTTTGTACATTTTGTACTTTTGGGGTGATTCTTGTATATATATTACGCAAAGTTATTCCTTTCCGTTTGTTTGCTTTTTTTGCGTTGTTGAAGATTTTAATTGTGCTATTTTGCCATAATTTATTGTTGTTTATACCTAAAAGACAAAAATGATAATCGAATAACAGTCTTCTTTTGCTTATATGATTGTAAATTGTAAGATACTGTGTAAATTGCTATACAAAAATACATGTACACATTACACATATAATATTATGTTGTTCATTTGTCATAAATACAACAAGGAAATTAGATACATTGCACTGAAAAGGATAGTAACAAAATAATAATTATTAGTTAAAAAATAAACCAAAGAGTTGGAAACGAATATTATTTACACAAATATATTTATAGTTTACAGTTTACAAGGTTTTAGTTATATAATATGATAGGACATAAGCTATGACCACAATGATATAATTTCATGTTGTTTCTGTCTATTATTATAGACTGCCGGCGACAGGTTATGTGTATCAACCAGCACAATATGGAGGACAGCCCCTTCTTTCTCTACCAGCAAATACTGCAACACCCGCTCTAGCTCAAGCAATTGCTGCATCACAACAATCACCAATGTCACAGTTTTATGAGTTCCAACAGCATCTAAATCCAGCCACGTTAGCTGCAGCCAGTAATCAAGCCGTAGGAAGTGCCAATGCACATGCCTTTGCACAAGCACAAGCACAAGCTCAAGCGGCTTATTCAGCAGATCCATTTGCATCATATTTAGGTAATTCTTCCGGTTTATTTATGCTCTCGAAAATCAGAACATAAGTATGTTATTTTTGCTATGTTATTTTTTATTTTATGTTCAGGTAAGCTTATGTACAACCATTCTTTTTAATTTTGTACAGCGGGCGGAAGTCATCATGGACATGCAGCATATGCTGCTTATTTACCTCAAATGGCGTCTGCCGGAGCTCAGTCAGCTGGAGGTATTCCTGGAATGTCAGGAATCCAAGCAGGAATGAATCCATACGCTGCTGCTGTAGCATCTCAAGGTTACAATGACAAATTACAATGACCAGGGCTTCATTTTTAAAAGAAATTTGAAGGCTTCTATAAAGTAACCTCTTCTTCTCTCTTTGAGAATAATATAATAATCAAAAAATCCAAAGTAAAAAAGCAAGTAAAAGAACTTGCGATGGTATATTTAAACATCATCAATCATCATCAACTAGATACAAAGAAGAGCATTATCATGAAACAATATCTCTGTCTTCCTTTTAAAATTAAAAATATATATTACAACATATATAATATATTATTTATACATATGATATTATCAAATATCAAAATACACAAAATATTACACAGTTATGTGTACAAGTCAAAAAAAAGGATGTTGTAGTCGTTACACACAATGCTAGCTGTTATTAATTCTATAATATATATTTAGATACATATAGGTAAATGCATTTTAAATTGAACGAGTCATTTCATTAAATACATCAATATATATCACAATTACTCGTTCTTCTTCTATATATTATATCAAATATCATAAGGTGTAGAAATGTACATATATATAAATTCAATATTATGTATGCGTATATTATGAGAAAAAGTAATCACAACATGAATGATATTAAATTGAACAATATATAATATAACTAATATATAGTATATCTCTATCACGGACGCCTAAAAAAAGTTGAAGCAATAATCGTTTTACTATTCACTATATAATATATATCATGTATATCAATCAAAGGTATAGCATTACATATTGATTATTGATCAAAAATCAAAATAATGTCAATCTAGTTGTTGAAAATTTAGTTTATATTTTCAATTATCAATGCAAATTCAAAGTAACATGCATTGTATCCTTTATAATTTTGGATTCAATCTACATTATAGAAAAGAAGATTGATATTATATTATGCTATTCGTATTTGGTACATTTTGTTATTATTATGTGTGACAATAATTTTTGTTAAAATAATAATTCAAGTACATTTATACGCCTATGTACATCACACATACACATACATACACATTACTTAAGTATATATAGTACATGAAACATATATGTGAGATGTGAGTTGTTGTATAATTTCGCTCGTCATAGCAGAAAAAAATATTATGCAAGTAGATTCTGAACTTTTGAAGACATTTGAGAGAGACAAAAATGCATCAGTAACTATATAATACATAGGATGTTTATGTATATGATTAATTAATTAATTAATTATTAGGTATAAAAATACTTCATAACTATTTATATCTCAAAACTGTTTTGGCAATAAAAAAATCCAGGATGCATGTAAAATGCTATTCAGCTTTTCAGTCTCCAGCTTTTCAGTCTCCAGTAGCTCCAGAGAGAAAGTCACACACCACACACACACACGCATGTGGATTGTAAAAGCAACAAAGTACACACAGAGAAAGTGCAATACATTAAAAATACACCATATTTACACACACTTAGAGTAGTTCATTTTAGAACTATAGAACATTTTAGATCCTCTCGTTAGTAACCTGTAATATCTGTATGTGTATTAATTACTATACTACAGATTTTTTTTTGTATCTCTATATTATATTATATGGATTTGTCATTCGGTCGACAAGTTGTTTTTGTATTTATAAGAAAAATTGTGACACTTTTTGAATATTTACATGAATAACACTGGTAATTATTATTGATAATCAAAAATCAAATATATATACCAATAAAATCTAAAAAGTACTATAATAATATGTTATGTGCAGTTATTATGTTGAAATTTGAAATCAAATAAAAATGCTGACAACTTTTGACATATATATTCGTATATAGCTTGTATAGTCATAGACCATTTATAATTATGAATTATGATAATCATCTCAAAAAGGAAGGAATGAAGATAAAAAAAATCTGATAATAAATAAAAGTTATTGATATAAAAAATGTATGATTCATGGGGCATCATATGTGAAAACTGAAAATTTTACGATGACAAAAAGTTTCTCGTTCTTTGATCATTTCACATTTTATTGATGGTCATTATATTACTTATTTTCGTTCTTTTTTCTCATGTTTCATTTTTGTTCATTTTTTTAATCTTTCCATTTTGTTTTTGATGGTTCATATAAAATACAATAATATTGTACAATGTTTGTAGTTTATGTATAGTATGAAAAATACAAAATATTATATCATGTATAGTAACAATAAAAAATATATATAGGAATGGTATATTTTTCAGTTATAATTTATAATCATTATATACTGGCGGGATTGGTTTCATTGGACTTTTTCAGTAATGCTACATTATTTTTTTTAGAATAGAAAATCAGTAGCTTTTCATAATAATAATAATGATATGTGATGTGCATGTACATTATATCATTCAGTAACACATGTAAATGTGTAATATCTGTCGTTTCTCCATACTCCATATCATTTGTATCAAATATCCAATCGTCACACATCATGAGACAATAGACATTGAATAGGAGTAAAAACATAACTCGTAACAACAGAACAGAGGAATCAAAAGTGACTATAAAATTTGGCTTTAATTATATTTACCTATTATACAGGTTAGCTTGAACTTTTTACCAAGCAATTTGTGGCAATGCAGTCAATTCCCCAAGGGTGGCTGTTGGGAATCTAAATGTAATTATTCGTCCAGCTGGAATCAATTCATTACTGGTACCTAATAAATTTCCTCCTACTCGTGCTCCTGAGGATCCGGATCCGGATGGAGTAGCTGGAGCTTCCGTTGTAGCAGAAGATGAAGCGGAAGAAGAAGAATATCCTCCAGAAACATTTGAACGATTATTTGATTCACCTCGACGAGATCCTCGGTTTTTACTATTTGATCGAGATCTTTGACTAGTTTTGGATGAGGAATCCGAATCCGAATTTCCATTTCTTTGACTATTGTTTCGACGGCTACTTGGACGGGAAGATCTTGAAGGACCAGCATTGTTATCATCATCATTGTCATCAACATCATCATTATCAGCTGCTGAAGCCCTGTTGTTTCCGGATCGAGATCCAGTTAATCTTGCTGACTGTCTTGAAGAATTTTTCCGTCCATTTGAGCTATTTCGGGATGAGCTTCTGGATGAGGAGGATGAAGTAGTAGATGGCCGACGTCGGTCACCCTTGGCATTGGTACGACGACTACCAGAAGAAGAAGAAGAAGATCCAGAGCTGCCACTGGAACCATTTTCAGCACTGGAATCATCATCAATTTCTTGGGAATCTTCAACAACAACTTCGTCAACTTCCTCTTCATTTTCATTAGTAGAGACTGGGGCGGATGTAGTGGTTGTTGATGGAAGTTCAGTTGTTGTTGTTTGAGCACTTTCAGTTGATTGTGATTGTCCTTGTTGAGGCACAGAGTTGACTGAAGCTGCTTGGGGTTGCTGAGTAGATTGACCATTATTTGGGGAATTTACTTGTTGTTGGAAATTTGGATTGAATCCATTGTTGGATAAGAATTGAGGGGAAGAATATCCACCAGAAACTTGTTGTTGTTGTTGTTGTTGTTGGGCAGGTGAAGAATATCCACCAGAAACTTGTTGTTGTTGTTGTTGAGGTTGTTGTTGTTGTTGGGCAGGTGACGAATATCCACCAGAAACTTGTTGTTGTTGTTGAGGTTGTTGTTGTTGTTGTTGGGCAGGTGAAGAATATCCACCAGAAACTTGTTGTTGTTGTTGAGGTTGTTGTTGTTGTTGTTGTGCAGGTGAAGAATATCCACCAGAAACTTGTTGTTGTTGTTGAGGTTGTTGTTGTTGTTGTGCAGGTGAAGAATATCCACCAGAAACTTGTTGCTGTTGTTGAGGTTGTTGTCGCTGTTGTTGTCTGATGAGGTTACCAAGATTTTGTAAGAGTTCGGTAGTGATTCCATCACTTCCTGAGTTAAACAAATTAGATGGTGGTAGACTTGAGAATCCAGCTTGAGCATTTTGGTTGTTATTTCCAGAAAATCCTTGAGCAGGTCCTTGATTTTGAACTGAATTTACAGGGGCACTGGAGAAAGGTACGGCACGATTACCCTGAACTTGTTGTGGTTGTGATTGAGGAATAAAAACATTTGATGGTCGTTGCTGTTGAGGTGCAAAAGTATTAATTGGCTGTTGTTGTTGTTGTTGTTGTTGGGGTACAAACGTATTAATTGGTTGTTGTTGCTGTTGTTGTTGGGGTACAAAAGAATTTATTGGAAGTTGTTGAACTTGTTGTGGTTGACGAGGTACAAAAGCGTTTATTGGTTGTTGAGGTACAAATGAGTTAATTGGCTGTTGTTGTTGTTGTTGAGGCACAAAAGTATTAATTGGTTGTTGTTGTTGAGGCACAAAAGTGTTAATTGGTTGTTGCCCGAATCCGGATGGCATTTGTTGTTGTGCTAGTATTTGTTGAACATTTTGGGGAAATCCATTTTGTTGCACTGGGATTTGTGGTGCTGAAGCTTGAAATTGTGGCACAACTGCAGGAGCAGCGGTAGTTACGGGAACCGAGGCTGTAGTAGTAGGTGCTTCAGTAGTAGTTGTTGTTGTTGACACTACTGGAGTTTTAGCACTAACAACTTGTGGAAGCTCTTCACTCAAATCCTGATCATCTTGAATAACATCTTCACTCAAATCACCCTCTTCAACTCCTGCAGACACATCATCCTCAACTTCATCACTCTGTTCTGGAACTTCCTGTGAACCTTCTTCTTGTACTTCTGGTGTGGGTGTTGTAGTCGTAGTAGTTGTAGTTTTACTATTCGTTTTAGGTCGAGAAACTCGATTTCCACTAGCACTAGAACTTGAAGGTACACTATTTTTATTATTATTACTATTTTGACTAGAAGATGATGATGTTGTTGGATTTCGCACTACGGGTCCTTCAACAATATCTGTATCAGAATTATTTTCACTATCAACAGCTTGTGGAATAGCTCCAATTTGATTTCCGTCTTGATCAGGAATAATCACAACTAAATTAATTGGTCGATTTCCTACAGGAGAAGTTCCCACTGGGGTGAATTGAACATTGTGTGATGAGATTCGGGAATCCTCCACTACAGATCCAGGGAGAGAAATTCCAGAGGAAACTCCATAGATTGGTGATAAATGAGATGGTGGAAGGCCTCCGAAGGCATTTGAAAGATGACTAGGATACACAACTAATTATACAAGAAAAAAAGAAAAAGAGAAAGCACTTGAGTCTTTTTCTCTTATGTATTTTGTACAAAACTTCACAATTCACAATCTATAATCTAAAATCTATTGTCTAAAATCTAAAATACTTACCATGTGTTGAAGGCTGGGCAATGAAATCCTCTGCCGTGAGAAAACCCGCAGAGGAAAGTAGTCCAGCAAAAGAGGTGTCTAGAAGAGTAACTAGGAGAAATAAAACTCCTAGCCCCCTACCAAAACTCCTACATATCTTCATTATTTTATTCTATTTCTATAACTATTTATTTTAAAAAAATGAATAAAATGAAAAAGAAGTCAACTAAACAGTTTCGAGTTGAGTGATCAAATGATGTCAACATTTTTGTTGCTCAGTGCTTTATATAGTCTTCAGCGTCAGCATCAGCTTCAGCTTCAGTCCTCTCAATGGTATTTTTCATTGTTATTTGTTGAGTAGAGGAAAGAAGAAGGGACTTGGAGATGGAGAGGAATTGGATGATGGAGGTGTTCGTGAGGATGAAGAAGATCCCTTCATAATATAATGCACTAAAGATGCTCAGTGAACCTTTCGTTCTTTTGCGTGGACTATGGATTGACAAAAAAAGTACACATATAGCACACAAAGGGTTCTGTCTTCTGTCAACTTCATGCATATGATGTGTATGACAGGTATTGGATTTGGATATGGATATGGTACGCACAGAGCACAAAGTGTGTATATTGTATAGTGTAGGCAGTCGGCAGTATGTAAGTAGGATAGTTGAACGATATACTTTAAAAAGTCCATTGACCCATTTCCTTTCTTGTTGAAAGAGAGGAGTTTTCATGTTTGATATTTGATGATATAATAGGGAAAATGCATTGATGCACACATCATCTTCATTCATTCATTCATTTTCATTTTCATCGTCAATCGTCATCAGTCAAATTGTGTGCAGTTCAGTCGACAGACTATTATAACATGCAAAACTAAAACACACAACATACAACATAATACAATGTGTGGACATTGTACATTGAGCATGTTCAACAAACATGAAACAATTTTATCCTTTGTAATTTGGGTTTGTGGGAAAAGGGAGGAAGTTAAAAAAAAAGAAAAAAGAAGAAGATGCGACAGGAAAAATTGCAAATTGAATTTATGACTATACTTTGTTAATGTTGTAGATGTTGCTGACAACAAGATGCCGACCAGATCTTCTTCATTCTTCATTCTTCATTCCTCACCAAAATACAAGATATTATACAAGTTACAAGTTTCGAGTCAGAATCAACTATACTAGTACTCCAAACTCCAAACTCCAAGTCATGCTATCTCAACAATTATACAAAGTACAAACCTGCACACTGTACAATGTACAATATTCAATGTACATTGTATATACACCCAAACAAAACTTAAACATCCAACATCAATGTCAGTCATATTTCCTAACCTAGAAACTATTGCGCAATCAACACTGTAATGATTATATAGGCTACATATCAAATATCAATATCAGGCAAACATAATATTGATTGCACGCAACTATGCTGTATACTATAGTAAAACGTGTATGATCAGTGACAGCATGCATCTTTGTAGAACATATATTTATTACAATAATAACTAACACCTACGAATTCTTCCGTTTTGCTAAATTTTTGATATTTATATAATTTTTACATTTGTGTACTTTTTAGTGTATTCAGATTTGATGCGCTGTGTTGTTGATTGTAGATTGTCGATGACCGACGACAACCTGTTTAATTGTTAATTGACAGTGTAGAACGTAGAATACAGAGTGTAGACTGTAGACTAAAGACCATAATGAAGTAAAAGAAGGAAAGAGGGAGAAAAAAAGAGATAAAATAATCAAGTTGTTTCTCTGTGAACACTGAATACTGAGTACACAAAACACCAAAGACAAAAGGAGCAAGAACTAAGAACATTGTTTGACAATTATTATTATTAACAAAGTGCGGTCCGCACTGCAATAAAATAGATAGAAATGACAAAAATTTGTAAAAGGTAAATGTAATGGGGTGATTGATAAATCAAATAGAATAAAAAAAATAAAAAAAAAGCTATCGTGATTTACAGTAAATTTTAATAATTAATTATGATTATTTTACGACTTTCAACTTCTTTACTCTTTTATTACTTTTTACTCCATTCCCATTGTTTCTTGTTCTTTACCTAATGTTACCCAATTATCAAATTTGTATTATGTGTATACAGTGTATACGTAAGATAGTGCTATAAAACATGATCTCCCTTGCCTAATTTGCTACTTTCAGTTTCAGTATTATGTATTATGTATTATGTGAAAATGGAAGAATAAGTGAAACATTGTAATTTGTAATAATTTGTCCCATGCTTCATGTACTCATGTATTAATTCCCATAAATCCATAAAAGATGGAATTTGAATATGAAAATTTGTCATCTTTAGGGAAATGACATTTATGAACTCCTACGACTACAACTATGATTTTTGTATTGTATTATTTCTTACTTCATGTATCATATTATGTCATTTGTGTAAAATCAAGTACACAAATCAAACAGGATTCATTTTTTCAATTATCAAGCTGTACCAGTCAATTTGCAATTTGCCCCATTCGACATTTGACATAAATACTGGTGTTTGAACATTTTACTTGTGAGGAACATGTACGATATTTGAGTAAATTGATAATTTTTGTAAACGAATTATAAAAAAAATATGACAATCTCATTTTTGCTTGTTACAAAATTCCCGTAGAAAAACATAGTTTTATTGTCAACAGAAAAGTACACTGCACTATTTAATCCTCATTCAGAAGAAGAAGAAGAAGAAGAAGAAGAAAAAGAAGAAGAAGAAGCTGTACAAAGATGAATGAAATTGTTGTCACCAGCAAACACCAAACAAATAGTGTCACAAGTCGATAACTCATGCGTATTTGTATTATTTATTTATCTTTGTCTTATCTATACGCACCGGTTTCTGTTTACTTGAGACAAAAGACAAAACATGTGTGATTTTATGGGCACATGTTTTGTACATTGTACATACTGTAAATATTATATGCTGTTCACGTTATATTTTTATATTTGTTACAAAAGATAAAAATCCTGTGATTCTGATGAGCAAGAATGATTTTTTTAATAATAAAAGAGTTCTACCACTTTCTGACTCCATTTGTAGTTTGTGTAGTGTGTGTCTAGTGTCTAATGTCGATTCCATCATTCATCAAGTATTTTGTATTGTTTTTGGACCATAAATAAATTCCTCAACAGGTTGAAAGTGAACAAGTGAATTCACATTCACGTTTTTTTTGGTCATCATTTTTGGAGAGACCTGTTGATAAAATAAAGTGTTGGTGCGTGTCATGATCTCAAAATTCTCAAATATTATATCGTATTATACACTACTACTCTGAACTATAAACTATGTAATATGTAGTGTAATTGCATCCTGTTTCCTCTGTATGCATTTTTTTTATTTCATTTCATTGGAAATTGTGAATAAAAGTTGAGATGAATGATGAATTATACGCAGGTATTGAACAAGCTTATTTTTTTTCTTTTGTGTAAAGTGTACAACTATTATTCTCGTCATTTATTTACTTATTTACAAGTGTGTACAGTGTACACTGTACAGTTTTACACACTCTTTTGTTTGTTGTCTGATTCTGATTCTGGTTCTGGTTAAACAAGTTCTTGGGTATTGATTCACAACTCAGAGCACTAGTAAATGTTTTAAGATACAATGGAGGGGAACCCATCAAAATTGTAAAATATTTTGTAACTTATAATTACCATTAATTTTACATTTAAGTTCACAATTCGTACATTTTACAAAGTGTCTTACCAAGGCCTATCACCGGGTGCAACTATTGTAAATTTTCTTGTAACTTTAAATTTTGTAAAAAAT
>JABASP010001065.1:0-34987 GCA_019776565.1 Sminthurinus signatus | reverse complement strand
TGAGGAGATTCTTCCATGTGAAGGATCTTGTGAACAGCCAGAGTCCGAGATTGACAAAATCCCTTCCCACATTCTGTACACTTGAACGGCTTCTCTTTACTGTGAATGTACCTGTGAACAAGTCAAAGACAAAGTTAGGAATTTGCATAAATGTTCAAGTTTCAAGTTCAACAAAGACAAAAGACAATCATGATCAGTGGCAGTTGTACTTTTTATTCACAACAGAACAACAGTGAAAAAAGGAGAAGACAAAGACAAAGACAGAACTAAAATAACTAATAACTACTGATGTACACATTCAAAAATGTAAAAGGAGTAACCAGTAAAAAAGATGGGCATATTAAAAATCTACTCCACTTGTTAATAGAATGAATTATGACTATTTACTGCAGTGTATTTGATATTTGATATTTCATGTTATTGAAAAATGTAGACAGAAGAGAGAATAAGATAAACAGGTCCATTTTCCATTTTGTATGATATTTATTGGTCAACTTTCCTTCTTTATTTGTCATTAAGTTGGATGGATAGGCTCTACCAAAATTGGTAGTAATATATTATATGACTTTAAACTGTACGTGCTCCCAAATATCAAATATATTTACTTTTATAGATGTACGATATACCGGTTATCCCTTATAGTCCTCATCTCATCTCATCTTTCCATCTTGACTCTTGACAATGAAAATTGAATACATATTAAATTTTTTGCCAACTTGTTTTTCCTCTTCTGCTTTTTTTGCTAAATTGCCTCATATATTGTAGTCTGAACAGTTTGTGTGCTGTATTTATTGTACTTTATGCGGATGCCGACCACACGACGACTACTGCAAACTGCAAACTACAAACTACGACTTGAGACTTGCGACTTGGAGAAAGACAACTAGACAACTAAACAACTACAACTACTACTTTTGTTACTCGTAAATATATTTGAAATTCAAGTCTGCGTGTGTGTGTGTGTGTGATGTATTATTATTATTCTAATAGTCTGATAATATAATATAAAAACTATAATGGTGAATATAAAAGACTACTTTGACTGCGTAACTTGATTCTAATGGATTGAGTGGCTCCTGCCTTCTGCAAACTTCATACTTCATACAGTAAAAAAAGTATAAAATACAGTAGACATTTAGATTCAGCATGAAGATGGAGGTAGAAAAAGGACAACTGTACACGATACAATATAATACATACTATATAATGTACAATCAACGGACCATTCATGTCTGTCCCTTCAACTAAAGGATAAATTTATTGATCATTAAATAATAGTTATGACTATTACTTTTACCAGCCACTCGAGTCTGTTTTCAAGTGTATGTCTTGTGTGTTTATGTGGACAAATATCATCAACTGAATGAATGAATAAATAAAGAAATAAATACAAATACAAATACAACAAAACAAGTAAATAAATGAAAATGATATTTGTTTGTTTGTTGCTTGTTGTTTCATCTTCTCTTTTCCTCCCTTTTTTCTCATGTAAAAAGTACTATAACATTTAACATTTATACTATCGTAAGTTCCTGTGACCAGTCTTAGTATTTTATCATTATCATTATCATCATCATCATCATCGTCGTGATGAAGAGAGTTTCAACTACTGACTGATGCAGGGGATTAGAGTTTTTCCAGTACTTAATGATTTTTATCAGGAGGAAAGAGGACAAGAGGAAAAGAGGCAGAGCGACAAAAAGTTAATCCTAAATCCTCACATTATGACATCAACCACCATGAAACACATTGAAACTTATTCTCTCTCTCTTTATTGAATGCTGTGTAAGTTTTAAGTTGTGTGTTGTGTGTTGTACGTTGTACTTTGTGTGTGGTTTTGATTTGATGGTGTTCAAATAGATGTGTTTTGTAGGTATAAAAATAAACCGAAATAAAATGGATATGTACATTTTTTTATCTGTGTCGTCTGTCCTCTGATTTCTACTTTGGAGATTGTAGATTTGAGATTGTGTAAAGTGAGGATAAATGCTCAGAGGAAAAAAAAACCACGCCGTATTGTTCAATATTGTACTTTTGGGTGGACTCTTCATTTCAGTTGCTTTTCTCTCTCTTCTCTCTTCTCTGTATCTACTCTTTTCTATCTGTCTCATTCTGTCCACTTTTGTCACTACTACTCTCAACTCTCTCAATCCTCAATCTCTCATCTTTTCTCTCTATCTTTTCTAGGCGTGATTTCCGGCGATGAAGGGAGTTGACATTTCTCTCTCTCTCTCCGTGTGTACATTGTACATATTACATATTAGATTGTATAATACATAATACAGTCGGCGTTTTGTAAGTACTTTTTACCGTTTCACTCTTGTCATTTGTTCTAAGCCCATTCACAATTCACGATTCAGTATTCAGAGACACAGTTGGGAGTTGGGAATAGTCAATACAATATTATACAGTACAATATAAATTACATGAGAATGATGTATTACGCACACTGCACATTGTGTTGGACAGGTAGATGGGAGAAAAGCTGTGTGTGTGCATCTAATATTATACAATATACAACTGACAACATGTATGACCAGATTGTCCACAGTCCACAGTCCCCAGTGCACAGATGAGGAGCACATGATATATGATGACAATGTGACAATCATCATCGCCAACTGAGAATCACCATGCTGTGATTCAGTAGTTTAATAACTATGTAATGATGCACAACAAACATTACCAGTTACCAGGATTTTCAATTATGATCAACAAGGATGAAAGATGAAAGAGTCACTTGATCATATCCTTCCCTTTTTTATCTACATGCACAATCCACAATGTACAGTGAATATCACTCTTTTTATCAAAAACTGATAAAGGCAGTTGAATAGATAAATCTATTATTTCCTTTATAATTTCATTACACAGGACAAAAAAGAGGGGAAAATAGAGATGATGAATAATTTGTACATTTACATACTACACTCTATACATATTATGTTATTACTTGTTTTCCATATAAAATATAAACCTAATTTATAAATGTGGAAAATAATGTAAATAGTTTTGTGTATTGTGTATTTACATGAGAGAGAGGCAGAGGTGGAAAATGGAAAATGTAGGAATAATGATTGTCAGAGATATTATTAGTATCATGATGATGATGTGAACTATAATACAGTGTATTACGCATTGTATGTTGGGTTATGCTCATTTGAAATTGTTCTCTTTCTGTTTTCTGTTCAACTGGAAGAGAAAAGAGAACAAGTGAGAAAAGTGAGAATATAAATCTCGGTAAGAATGTGAACAATGTGTGTAGAAAATATGTAGTAAAAGCTACCAACTTGACAGAAAGGTTAAGAACAAGAACAAGAAAAAGAAGAAGAAAAAGAAGAAGAAAAAGATGAAGAAGGGAAAAAATAGGTAGATGGGAAAAATGTAGAGTTATGAAGAGACCCTGCGGCCAACGGCTGTAATCTATAGTAACAAGCCCTTAAGTATCCATCCCTCATGCTTCACATGAGTAATAAGTACACGGATACATATAAATGTACAATGTACAACCACCACTTTTACACACAAATCTACAACTTACTACTTACTACCTTTTACTACTACTCGCCTTTACTACTCTCTCCTTTTCACAAACAGATACATACTTGAAAAAAAAGGTACACTCATCATCATCACCATGAGTACAGAGTACGGATCGTAGTAAGTAGTAGTAGTAGTAATATCGAGTACCGAGTACCGAGACAGGAGTAGTAAGTAGTAAAAATAACAACAATAGAAAAAGGGAAAAAAAGAAAATGAGAAAGAAAGAAAAAGATATTACGTGGATACTTATTTAATTTTACACATTTTTTTTCTTTCTTTTTTTTTCCTTTTGGACTTTAGGACTTTAGGATTATGGATTGTAGATTTTGTTACTTACCTATGGTCACGGAGATGATCTTGTCTTCTAAAAGCCTTCCCACAAATATCGCAACTATAAGGTCTTTCGTCCGTATGAGTTCTTTCGTGGATGAGGAGGTTGTAACTTTTTGTAAAGTGTCGATTGCAGTATTTGCAAATAAATTGTTTTTTGGGTCTGGAGGATTTGACGGGAGTGACGGTGGTGGTCGTTGTTGTCGCGTTGGTGTTGTTATTGGATGCTGCGGTGGATTGATGAAGGGACTGGAAATGAGTCAACAGGGAATTCCCACTGGATTGAACATGATGATGATTATGATTATGATGATGGTGGTGGTGATGATTATTGTTATTGATGCTACTGCTATTGTTGATACTATTACTACTGTGGTGGTTGTTGTTGGTGGTGGTGGTGGTTGTGGTGAGGGTGCCACTGCTGTTGGTGTTACTACTATTTGGGAATCCAGTTCCAGGGGAGGAAGAGGACGAGGAATTGTTATTGTTGAGGGCTGCTTTGAATTGATTTAAATTTAAATTAAGTGGATGACTTGATGGGAGTTTTAAACTCAAGTCTTGTGGCTGGAGAACATTGTTCAGGAAAGGATTAATATGGGCTAATTTCTGGAGATCCTGGATCGAGTACAGAACTGAAGGACGATGGATTGTCATGTAATATGAAGTTGCAGCCATAAACAAATTCTGTAAAGTTGCTGTGTAGTCTGTAAAATATTTATAAAAAAAACAGAATAATAATCATTATTATGTTTTCGTTTATTTGG
Organism: Sminthurinus signatus; assembly: GCA_019776565.1. NCBI lineage: Eukaryota > Metazoa > Arthropoda > Collembola > Symphypleona > Katiannidae > Sminthurinus > Sminthurinus signatus. The sequence continues at coordinate 30,350 of JABASP010001065.1, read as the reverse complement.
ATTTTATTGGATTCTTTATAAACTCTAAAAAACTTTTCAAACTTCACATTCAAATTATTTTGATCCGAGAGACACAAAAAAACTACTGTTTTTCAAACATTATTAACACACATTTACACAAACACTGAAATCTGAAATCACACATTTTTGTATTTTTTTTAAATACTTATACACACCAAAAAACAGTAATAATTATTAATTATTAGTGTATCACAAAATTACACAAAACACAACAATATCTTGTATTAAAATCCTCAAAAAGTAAAAAAGTACATGACATGAAAAATAAATTACAATGAAATTTTTGTAAAAATTAGAAAAAGAACACCAGAAAATATGACAAAAATCACAAAATATTGAGAAAAAAAAGTCAAAAAATAGAATAGGATTCAAGTGGTTACTTTTAGGAAGAAAAGGAATGGAAAATTAGAAAGAAATAAAGGAAATAATAGTTATATTGTATTGGATTTAGTGTTACCCATGGTTGAGTTCTGTTGCTGGTGACTTCCAGTCGACGTATTAGAAGTAGCCGTAGGTAGTCGAGAAAAATTCATGGTTGTGCTTCCGTGCTTGGATCTGAATTTCAACTGCTTTGAATTCAATTCGGGTTGTTGTAGTTTCGGTCAGTAGTCGTTCTCAGTAGGCTTCTTCCTGATTGGATGTCTTGGACGCCCTTTGGGACGGGCCGTTCAACCAGTCTCTAAATTCCCCTTCCACCAATCACTGAAAAACAGAAAAGTTTCAAAGCATCTCAACCTCTCAAGTCGCTCACTCCCATCTGTTATCATGGATTCGTATTCTTTCCCCAATTCACATTTCAAACACTTTCAAAGACTACACTTGGGTACCTTCTCACAAACTACAAACAACAAACTACACACGCGAATGAGTATTACTTTTTATACATAACTTGAAACATTTCCAAAAGAAACTTTAAAGTCAGAAAATTCCTGTTTTCCCGAAACATTTCCCTAGAACATGTTTTGTTTTATTTTTTGACTTTTTGATTAAAAAACTTAAACGTACTTTATTTTAGTAATAAAAATAACTACAAGGGGTACAAATAAATAAACATCATGTATAGGTAATAGATATCCTTCGGTACCTTCAGCATTCAGTAAGGATAATCATTTGTCAACATTTTATTTATTTAATATGTAAAAAGTTTCCAGAAATTTACAAGTACAAAAACAGAATGAATTTTTAAAAAAAATTCCTGTAATTATTGTTCATTGGCTGAAAAAAAGACTAGTAATTCATGAGAAAACAAAAGTTGACTATGCGTATTTTATATTTATAAAATTAAGAAGGAAATTATTCCTACATGCTAAAAAAATAGGCAAATTATTTGATGATTCATAATTTAGAAGAGAATTGACAGTAGGCAATGGATGTTCAAATGGATTTATCAGTAATCAGTAGGTAAGCGTGCGTGTAAAATGTATTATTCTTAGCTTATAGATACGTGACACAAAAGTAGATAATAATAATAATAATGATACATAAAATATAATAAGAGTGCTGATGATGATGATGCGTGACATAATCTATTGTTGTTATTATGGATGTATACAGATATACGTGATATAAAAACCCCCACATACACCTTCTGCATGGGGGATTCATACTCAATACTGAATACTCATACTACACACTACACAGTATACTATCACTTGTTGTGTTCATGTATCAAAGTAAGAGCTGTCTCTTGTTTTCATACTCTTGTTCCTTCGCAAACACACAGTAATAATGTCCAGTAGTGCGGTGTTCAATTAAAATGGACTTTTTAAAGCCGAACCAAGATCTAACAAAAAATTATATTATTGAAACAATCCCGTTTGCAAAGTAAGCATTCTTTTTATTCATAATACAAGTCATTTCATTAAGTTTTTGACACTTTTTAATTCACTTTAATTCACAGGTGTTTTCTTGTCTCATCAAAACTCTTCTCTCTCACCTTCTCTCTCTCTCTACTCTCTACACGTTACACGTTACTCACTGACTTACTCAATCCTTTTTGTGTCCTTGCCTCTTCGTTTTACTTTGTATCTTGTATCACTTACTATTTGACTCACTGCTACTACTACTTTTCATCCTTTTTAATTTTTTGCAAATTTACTAAATCAAATTAAATGCCATATTATGTGTGTGTTAAATACTAATTGATTATACTATAATATTATGTTCTATGTACACACACAAATAAGGATTGACTGACTCTCAGTTTTCATTTTATGTACATATTTTTTAATCAGTATGAAATTCCGATGTAGTTTTGCTTAATACTCAATTGATTTTGTATTTTAATAGAGGATATGTTGCCCAAGTTAGGAGGGTCACGCTTAAGGTTAGTAATTAGTGAAATTAGTAAAAATGTCAAAATTTGTTGATTTGAGGTAAATATTTACATGTGTTTGACCTCCTTGTGTTATTTTTCTCCCAACCAGTCAAATGGAGTCAGTTATGCAGCAAAATACAGTCCCCGATTTAAGTGTGGTGCAGAAACTTTTATCGGGTTAGACGAAATGCGTGTTTTACACTCGTTGAATTCCCCGAATATAATAAAATTTATTCATGGGTTCGTCACAGAATTTTACTATGTCGCTGTCACAGAACTGTAAGTCTTTTTTTCTTGTCTTTTACATATTTTACCTCAAGTATGATAATGTCATTCAAGTTTATTATCCAATATTTTCATGTATACTGAATTCTGTCACTGTTTAGTGCCTTTAAGCAGTTTCTATTTTTATCCATATATTTATTTTCAGAGCTTTGGGTGGGGATTTGCAGTCTCTAATAGATGTTGATATCGTTCTTTTAGAACAAGATGTAAGTACAAAAGGAATTTATTCAGTAAATAGTAAATATGAATAAAAAGTTTGTGGATAGTTTTCCATTAAATTTTGATTGGTTGTTTGTAATTTGTGTAGGTAAAAATAATAGTCGAACAAATTCTTTCCGCACTGACGTATATACATGACAGGGCGATTGTTCATCTAGACATCAAACCACAAAATATCCTGCTAATGAATCCTTTTCCATCTCATACAGTAAAACTGTGTGATTTTGAAATTTCAAAAGTATTAAAACCTGGTGTTGAAACACGGGAAATAGTTGGAACTCCAGATTACATCGGTACACACAAAAAAACAAACAAACATTTGAACAACTGATGTACACAATTATACACCATACTGTTTACTGTTTACTTATTGCCTAAACTATCAAAATGTTGTTATTTGAATTACAGCTCCAGAAGTTCTAGAACTAGAACCAATTTCTTTTAGTCCGGATATTTGGTCGTTAGGAATCACATGTTATGTGCTATTGACGGGATTTTCACCATTCGGTGGAGATACAGATTCTGAAACATTTAGTAATTACATTCATTATTACTTTATATACAATTTATTGCTTGAAATTATCGAATAAACACATCTTGAAATATGTGTAGTGTTTTGCAATGTATTCAATTTTGCGTAATAATTCGTATATTATGGAGTGTAAATGTTAGACATTATGTGAAATTTTAGGTAATATTCTTGACTCAAGTCCTGTGGAATTTCCTAGTGAGCTTTTTGAGGATGTAAGTAATTTGGCATTGGAGTTTATAGCAAGTTGTGCTGACAAATCAAAAAGGTACGTTTCACTTACTTAATTTGTGTACTCTGAGTACATAAACTAAAATAAAATACTACCTTATATGTATGAAATGTGAAATGTGTGTACACAAATATTTAATACCTATATTAGACAATTTCTAGTTTCACAATACGATTAAATCTGAGTATATAGTGAAAACAATTCAATGTATTTTGACATGTATTTTATTCAGAAAAAATCGACCATCAAGTAAATCATTGTTATCTCATCCCTGGATATTAGATAAACCGGTGAATACCTCCAAAGAATCTCATGGTGCATCAGGTACAAACTATCGTTTATCCTATGGAATTATAGTAGCACCATCTTGAAAAAGCTAATACCTAAATCCTAAATGCACGTAAAATTAATACCAAATAATGTTGAAGAATGAGACATTTATGATGCTTGATGCTGGTCAACAGCACGTGGGATGGGTATTAAATATTTGATATTGAATAGTAATTAGCATAAAGCATAATGATGACTCATGTGATTTCATACTTTACTTATTATTGTGATTTTAAAGGGATGAAACGATTAAGTAAATCCACATTAGATTTAACACATAAATCTAGAGATAAACTGTACGAAAAATTGAAAACTTCGAGTCAACTAGGTGATCGACTGAAAATGTCAAAATCAAGAGAGCAACTGTGGAGAAGTAAAGTAAGTATATTGTTTAATTATATGATGTATGTAGTGTTTAGTTTGTAGAGTATTTCGAAGCTTTTATGGAATGATGAAACATGCGTTTTTTGGGATTAAAAACTTTCCAGGAAAGCTTCCACTTGGTTTTTAGTTTTTGTCTTGTGCACATTCTTGCTTATCCATTCTCTTTTCCCATGATGTGTGCATAACTCACAAAACAAGTGAAGAATGTAGGAACTTTAGTACATGTTTCTTTTAAATATTACAGGTGAATCTTCGAGAGTCTATGGAAGAACTGAGTACAGGAAATGGTCATAGGTCAATGAAATGGGTGTCAATGGATAATATAAGGCAGCATTCTAAAAATAGTCCTACAAATGGAGGTAGTGGTGCTCATTCCTCAAGAAATGCTGGAAATACTGACGAAAGTGATGAAAGTACAGAATCTCCCTGTGTATCAGTTCAAGAACTCATCCAAACATTTGGGAACACAAGTTCTCAATCAATGGATGTGATAATGGAGGAAAATTCTGGAGAATTTGATGCATGTACCGGATTAGTTGCAAAATACAGAAAAATGTTTGAAAAGTAAAACCCATTTTATTAAACATAATCATAACAATTCGACTTTATTAACGTGTAACTTTGTTAAAAATTAAAAATAATACAAACTGATATTTTATACGTTATACGTTATAGGTTATATTATACTACACATACTGTACTGTAACTAAAATACTCCAAAGTATCATTATTGTAGTTATAAATTATAAAAAGGGTAGTGTATAGAGTGAAGTATATGGTAAAAATTACTCCTTTGTCAAATACAATATAATACTATATTATACATAATCACGTCTACAGTCTACAGTCTATTGCACAATAATGCATAATATTATAATATTAGATCAAAAAAAAAATATATATATATATTTTTCGAATCCTCGCATTTGTAATTTAAGTTCTAGTTACTTATGACAAAATCTTTATACTCGCTATAAAATTAGCTATTGGATATCCTCTCTATAATATATACAAAAGAATTACGAGTAAAACGTTTCACATATGTCTTAGAATTTACTACAGTGTAATATTATGTACAACGCATAAATACTGAACAAATTTTAAATGTATAAGTATGCATTACGTACATGTAAGTACTTTTACAAATAACAAAACTTTTTATAAATACAATAGTTACATATAGATATTAGATATCATGATTATTTTTTACTTACAAAGTGAATGTATGTAAGGATACACTCTATACGCTATACACATAATAAACAATTCACATGCATGTACCATGTACTGAAAAAATTACCCTAATGAAACAAATGGTAAGATTGTATTTATTTTGTAAGTACATGTATCTATAGTTGATCATTAATCATTGGAATATTATAACAAGCATAAACAAAATACCAAAATAAAAACGGGAAAATCTGCATGAATACTGAAGTGATCTAAAAAATGTCTATATATTATGGTTACCTATAATTTTATGAATTAAGTATTGAATGAAAGACCTTTGAATATATACCCGGAAAAAAATTCCATGCAATGCATTGCAATGAGAGGTATAAACATGCATGTCTTTGTGATGCATTATGCACTTAAGTACATATTTACTAGTACTGAAGTGCATTCTGTCTGTGCATGATAAATAATACATATAATATTTATGTACACATTGCACTTATTATGCACTAAATTATAATTTATAATACTATTTAAATTGTACATACTATAGATTAGGTTTATCCATATGAGATATATTATATTATGGATATACATGCATATATATCCAATATCCCTGCTATGTACCAATCTACCTACTTTTATGCATAGTGATAATTCATCATAATATGTATAATATATTATACATAATTTCTAGTGGTATAAAGTTTTAAGGAAAAAGGGAAATAGAGGATATCCCTCAAAACGGCTGGACAAGAACAGAGAGAGAATGGCCATTCTCAATTCTCAAACTGTGTCAAAAAGAAAGAGGCAGATGATATCTTGATGTCAATGTTGAAAAAGGAAAGGAAGGGAAAAGGGTTCTAATATCATAATATATTAGATTGTTATATTATGCATATATTGGAGTCGTAAGATATACATTATGGAGAAAGAGGACTACATATTACATATATGTATACTTATTTATCATGATATAATGAACAATATAATGGAAACAAAGTCCAGAAACGTCCTATATGTATAAATTATGTATTATATAGGGAGAATTTTCAATTCTTTTTCAAAAACTCAAGTCTTAGGTTATATTCTTATTGATAGAAAATATTTTTCATGATTTTTCCTATTATTTACTCTTTACGATGTATCCAAAATTGAAAGGTTTCATCTTGTCCATATACATCGTATATATGAATACATGCATTAGGTATATAAAGTTTTCACCTATACAGTTTACTCTGTAAATAATATGTTATAATGTTGTCCATTCGGTCAGGAGTACGTATGCAGGGTTTTCTGAGCAAAATGTATTTTTCACCTAATCCTTTTTTGTGACCTTTTTCATAGATCATATAATAAAGTAACAGTTGTAATAATAGTAAAGGCGAGACTCTAGAAATGGAGTGAACAAAGACAGAAAACTCCTAGAGATGCTATGAAAATAATGATAGTTACTTATTTATTACGTATATACATTTGTATTTTAACATATTTTATGGTTTTACATCTCTTATGTTTAAGGAGTAATCATTGAATACATTTGTAACTTTTAGTTCTTAAACATAGTAAGTTGTTAGTACTGTTATACAATATAAAGTGGTATGTATAATTGGTAAGTACATTAAAACTACGACTCATTCATACTTCGTTTTCTATTTCCCCCTTAGAATGCTCTTGTGTTTTGTTTCGTCGTCTGTTTTTTAAATGGGAAGGTCCATGAGGTCACCTCAGCCGTCGTCATTTTTTATCCCCTAAAAATTGAATAAAACTTTTTCTTATATCAAATGAAGGATATATTATGTATTATCTACATAATATGTAATATATTTACCCAAAATACCTAGTTTATTTTTCCATTTCAAAAATTTATCAGGATGAGAGGTCATTGTTGATGACTGATGACGTAACGTTGGAGCACGTCAAACACGTTAAATTAAATGCTAAAAAAGGTGAAAAGATAGAGTTTTATGAAAGACTGGGCTAGAGGCTGTTAAAAGCAATTGAAAAACAACTATGCTGCGTGACACAAACTTTGATTTCGTGCTTTTCCGAGGTCAAAGGGAGAAAATATTGGATTTTTTTTCAAATGAAATAGCCGTGGAAAAAATTTCAAAAATTTTGAGTCCGTCCCATCATCAACTTCTCAAATCTTTTTTTACAACTTTCACGATAGTACAAATTTTTACAACTTTTTAGAAAACAGCCAATGTGATTCTCAATTTTATATTATTTTGAGCTCTTGGATTTTCCCAAATAATGTGTATTATAGATTCCACTATAAACCAGTATAAAAAAGGTCGTATAGTTGTGAGCTCAGAACCAGTTCGTAGTAAAATGTATTGGTCATCCAAGAAAACTTGTCAACTACTACAGATGTCGTAAGAGGAACTGTTTTAGGGTGTTCTATTAAATTGGAAATTATATGGTAAATTTACATTTATGTAAACTGAAAGAGAGAATTTGATGTCCTTGGACATGAACAGAGACATCTGTTGTAGTTGACCCCTTAACAAACATCCTGCCTACATTTTTTTTTCTCCATCGACCGAACTACTGAACTTATTTCTCTCTCTCTTTCTGGTCTTTATTCTTAAATTTTTGGCTTGCAAGGGAGGGTTGAGTTCTTTTTAAATATAAATATTTGTTGTGTGTTTGGTTATTATACAATAATAATAATAATTATTATTAATAATTATAAATTATATCACAGCGTAAGCCAATTATTACTGATTGTTGTAGATATACACATTGAACGTTTAATTCTTTTTATCGTTAATTGTTAATCGCTATATTATTATTATTTCGTCTGGTTCTATAAGTTCTAATAAATACAAAAAATAAAATAAAATAAGAAAACTCTCGTCAATCGTCAATAAATATCAACTTTGGTCACATTATATACCTAAAAAGTACACATACTATTATACAAAATAGTACACTAGTGTTTATTAACAATTTATGGTGCTTCAAATAAATTATAAATAATAATAATTATTATTAAGTACTATATATTTTACACAAACTATATACAAGGAGGAAAAATAAAAGTACTTATACTCACATGATAATATACAATAAAAAAATATATAAATAAATAATATTTTACTACAAAACGGAACAAATCAGCAATCTTGTACCTTCAAGAAATTTAATACTACGTCCACACGACTTTAATGAATCTGGAACACTTTTTTTGACGGAATTTAATGACGGATTTTTTAAAACTTTGAACTGGCTATACACACGTACTTCAAAAATATAAATATATATTTATTTAGGTAAGTCTCATTCAATTTTCAAATTGTATTCATCTTCATAATATTATTATAATGCTCTATATTTTCATACTATATACTTAATTTTTATATAAAATTCGGTTATATTGATAATCGCAGTAAATTTTATAAGTTTTTGTCGAGGTTCCAATTATTTTTTTTTTACTATATATATATACATAATGTACTGAATACTGACTACTATTGATCGATTTAGAGGATTCCGTTTTGTTAGAAAATTTTATTATAGTATAAATGTAAAAACATTTAAGTGTGAAGATGCAGTTTTATTGATTTTTCATTGATTTGAATTTTAGACAGTACTTTTTTAGTTCATGAGAGAAATGTAGGAACAAAATAAATAATCATTGATTCATCAAGTATGTATAAGTATATATACACTGTGATCAAATAGAAAAAAAAACCATGGAATACTATATAACAAAAAAGTACCCAGGGTACTGTAATCTACATTCATTCATTTGGTTTCTGCTGATGATGTTGATGATGGTGACATTTTTTTCCTGTACACAGTCAAACTTCTTTTAAAAACTTAAACTATGTGAATTCGGAATAAGACAAAACAAATTAAACAGTGTGAAACGGGTATCTGTATGTTATGGAATATGAAAGCAGTGTCAAGCAAAGCTTTTTGTTACTATAATATATTTTACAAGTATCATAGTAAATACATTTTTGTAGTATTTGAAACATATATATGCAATATCTACATGTTACATGTATAATATATTTTATCCAACATCAAGAAACAGACAATTCCATCAAAATAATGCAGAGAAGTTGCTTTTATAGATATTTAGTTTAAAACATTGAATAGAGGAGAGTAAAAGAGAGATGACTGTATTGATGATGTTATTGTATACATCATTCATTATACAGATAGATAGATGTGTATATACTATAAATTGATATTAGTTAAATGCCCGAATGTAATACCGACTTTTATTATAGGAAAATGATTATAACATAATATCTATACACGGATAGATACTGTATTTAAGTTAGTAAGTAAGTAAAAAAGATGCTTTCAATGACGTCATTCTCTCTGTGTATGTGTAATGTGTATAATGTTATGTTGTATGTATGTATGAGTATGTGTTTCCTTCAATCCACTCTTAGCAATAGTATAATCACAGTATAATCACGAAATGTTGGAAGTACACATCTCTATCTATCTTCTTCTTTCTTCCTTCCCATAATACACTTTTTTGTAAATAAGTAAATAAGTACACGAGAGTACATAGACAATATAAAGTTGAAATACGGGTAAAACATTGCGCATAGATATATATTATGTATGTGTTATTATGTTTTATAGACGATATTCTTTAGTGATAGAAGATAGAAGTAGTAGTAGTAGTAGGAAGAGAAAGAATCACAATATTCTCTCTCTCTCTCAAGTTGAAGGTAGTATTAAGTAGTAAGTGAACTAGTAAAAGTATAGATTGTGTAAAAGATGCACAAACACATAAATATGTACATACCTAACTATACATAACAGTGAAGCATAAATAATGTAGCAATGCCAAAAAAACTCTCTATATACCTATAATGTAATCATGATCATCAACAGCAGCATGTACTTAGGTATATAGAGGTTCGGTTTTGTTTTATTCATTCATTCTACAATATATATATGTACATATATAATATAATCCACACTATCTCGTCTACATTATTATATAACTACTTAAGTCAGGAACACCTCTACTATTGCGTATACATAATATGTATGTATATATACATAATACACATACAATATTATACAACAATATTGTATAAAATATTATATTATACAAACTTTTCACTAGATCAACTAGATTCAAAAAGAATCATCACCAATACCACAACAACAACATCTTTTCCACTCTTCACCTCGTACTCTCTCTCTCTCTGTCTTTCTTTCTATCATTCTTCCTTTGCTCTTCATTTAATTATTCTGATTCATATTGTAAAGCCCGATATTCCTTCCTTTAACTTGAAGACAACAGTTTGTCTGACTGTTGTCAGACAAACTTCAATTTATAAAACGAGTAGGTATATATACAAAAAAGTATATATTATACATGATTATAATGTATAATATTATATCCTATAAAAGGGAAAAAGAAACAAACAGCATGAAGAAAAATGTCAAAAGTAGGAGTAACATGGTTTAAAGTTAAATTGTTGTGGGAAAACCTATCCATCTCTCTCTCTCTCTCTCTTTGTCTACCTCTCTGGAATAATTCCATTCGATTTTTGTACATTTTGATATTATATTATTATAAAAGTGTCAATAGTATTTCTTGTTATTGATAATGTGTACCTTCACACATTTATACAACTCTATAATGTTCACTTGTAGACTCCGCATAATACATAGTATGTATATATATTGTACAAAACTTTATTCTATACGTCGGACTGGACATACAACATACATAGAGTTCAAGAAATTGAGAGAAATAAGAAAATAATGTATAATATTATAATATTGCAGAGAGATTACAAAGATCCTACACTCCTATACACATAATACATAAATACGATCTATAATATTTTGTTGTTTTATTTTATTATTGTCATTATTTGTGTTATTGTTGTATGGATGCAAGTACATGAGAAGACAATATCAATGCACCATGCATAATGTTTGAGAGATGACCCCTTGGAAGATAATAAAACTACTTTATGCATCGATATAATATGTTGATGATGATAGTAGTGGTATACCATAAGTACAGGGTTAAAACTTTTCTGACGTATTACTATTCCTACTACTTCTGATACTACTACTTTTAATACAGGGAAAATGAGAGAAAGAAAAATAAAGAAAGAAGGAAGACAAAAAGGGCTTATAGTATGAACACACACGTGTCCAAGTTCATCGACATGAAGGATACAATAAGAAGTAGAAGAAGTCTAAATAATAATAATAATACTACTACTACTCAATATATTAAGTTGAGGGTAAAATTTTTGGAAGGAATTGGAAGAAAAAAAAAGTGACCCTACCACTTTTTACCCTATATATGAAAAAGTTTTTATCATTTAGCATTATGTATACATGCCCTTAAGGTGATATTACATTCCATAGCTTGTTGCCAAAGTTCTAGATGTTGGGGGCATTTGGAACTCTTCGTCTTGTATTCTGATGCTTCTTCTTCTTATTCTTCGACTACTTTTTCACCATCATCATCATCACCATCATGTGTCTTGTCTCTTAACTCTCTTGTATTAAGTAAGTGAGTTGGTCTTCATTTCATGGTAATATTGTGGAAGTAGCAGTATGAATAAGAAATAAGGAGGATACCTAGTAAAGTAAGTAACGAAAAGTAAAGTATGAACGAGTCTATGTTTTTGTACATGTGTGTGTGTGTGTTTGTATTTTGTATGTATGTGTGTGTGTGAGAGAGAGAGACAGAGAGAGAGAGAGAAAAAGAGCAAGTAGAGGAAAGAAGTAAAACGAAAAAGACGATATAATATATATTATATGTGTGTGTGTTATGTTGTGTTTCTTCGTTTTGGTCTCTCTCCTATGAAGAAGAATATCAGTACGAATACGACGAAGGAGGAGAAGTAGAAAAAGAAGAAGAAGAAGAAGAAAACTCCTGCATTTCAGCATGATGATGAAGCTACTGCTGTATGTTGTTTGTGAATGTGTGTGTGTATGGATGGATAGTGAATTTTGTACGTCTAGATGTGAACGACGACGAGTGTAAGTAAAAGAGAGTGTGTTTGTGTATGTCTGTATGTGTGTGTGTGTGTGTGTCGGTGTGTACGAGTGTGAGAGAGAAGTTTCTTAGTCGACTTTTTCCCCATTGCTCGGAACACTCACGGTTTTCGGTTTTGTTTTTCCCCTAATTTTTTTTGTCTGTTCCGTCTTATCCGGGGATTCAATTGTATATTCTATAAATAGAATACTTCCCCTAGTTTGACATCTGGCACGTGCCAGATATTTTACCCCCAAGACTTCGTCAAAATCTCAGTCATTATAACTTCAAATTCAAAGATCTACTCTCATTTTACATATTTTTACACATAGTCATCAGTATCATCATCATCATCATCAACAACATAACATTACTTTAGGCTTCGACTGATCATCATCATATTATTATATTCCGAAATTCCGACTGAAAACAACTACAACAAACATTGTACACTATTCAGTACTCATTATATATATACTTATACTTAGTTAGAGATAGATAGGTAGAGTGTCATTATTGTTTTACGGTTCTTTCTTTTTTTATGGAATAATAATAAAAGTGTAAGTTTTTAATTTTAATTTGATTCATCTAATAATAGATTTCCTATGTATGTGTACGTATTTATATCTATTTTTACTTTGTGACGTCAGTCAATATGTGTGTGGAGAGAGAGAGAGAGACTCAAGGTTGTCGTCGTCTTTGTCCCTCTCTTTCTCGGTCTCTTTCTATAACCCGGGTAACAATCTTTCCTTTTTTTGTACTACGCAGGTGTGGTGGATATTTAGTGCAAGGTTGAATTAAACGATATATTATATATTTATACTTAAAAATATATATATATATCTATATATACCGGACGGCTACATATTCTTGATACGACTATTCTAATACACAAGACACATCATGGGACGGAAAAAGATACAAATCTCCAGAATTACAGATGAAAGGAATCGGCAGGTAATAGTAATAATAATAACAAACAATAATAATAATTTGTCCACGTATTATATTATATATTTTGATGTTGTTCAAGTCATTCTGTTTGTACAGACAACAAGAAGTAAAGAAAGAAAGGAAAAGAGAGAATCAATATATATCTATATATATACAAATATATAATAATATATAAAAGTTAGTAGCATGACATTGTGTAAAAATGTGAATAGGAAGATAGGTAGATAGATTGAAGTCTAGCCGCAAGTATTTATGTACACATTTATTAGTATTATGTGTGTGTGTGTATATATTGTATATATATACAAATAGGTTATAGATGTATCAGCAGTAGGAAGGAAAAAGCGTGAAAGAAGACTTCTCATGTGCTAGTCATATGTATATCATGCATACACATGTAATATTGTACAGATAAATATGGCATATTATATTATGTTCTACATTTAGTCATTATTGTCATATGTACAGATATATGTACATCAGAGATTAAATATACGCATGCAGATTTACAACAATGTTTACATTATTATATACATATATAGAAATATGTAGAAATGTGAGTATTTGTACTTGATGATGATTATTTTATGTGTGTAATTATTATATTGTTTTTATATTTTAACAATGTTATATGTAAATTTTTTTACTAATGTTAAGCAATGATACTAAAAACTATTTAAACTTTACTTTTAAATTAATAGGAAAAGATTTTCAAGTATTTTATATTTTATACCATATTATATGGTTTACATGGAGTATATATTTTATTAGAACTTAGAACATGGTTAAAAAACTATAGAAGATGATAATAATCATTGTGGTGGACAAAATAAATATTTTAGTTATAGTTATTATTTTTATTTTAAATGACAGGGAGTATAATATATTTTTAGCTCTTTACATGTGTACTAGTTATTAGTTGAGTATTTTTAGTTAAACGTCAAATGATTGGTAGTATATATTATTATACTGTGTACCGTGTACAGTATCATATAAATGTAAACTAAAAATAATAAATAATATTATTTTCTTTGACAGAGATATAATATATCATGTATCTATGTATGTCTACATATGCATACATATTTTGTCATTAATAATATATAACTATAATATAATATACTTTTGATTTAATTAGGTAACATTCAATAAACGCAAGTTCGGCGTCATGAAAAAAGCTTACGAGCTATCGGTTCTCTGCGATTGTGAAATTGCACTTATTATATTCTCGTCTTCGAATAAACTATATCAGGTGAGTTTGAGTTTTTCATCTTTTCTTTGTTGAGATACCACACTGTATACACACTGTACTAACTTGTTGTATTTTGTTTGGATAAAGACACTACGTATTGTGACAATCAATAGATGATGATGGTAAATAAAAATGTAAAATCTACAGTATATAATATATATATATATATATATACAATTGAGTATGATATATATATACAAGAAAATGATGATTATATTGTATGCTAACAAATGAAAAATATCATCTACGCTACCTACTACAATCTATTGATTATCATCATATTATGATGTTTTCTTTTGTAAAAACAAGATGTTATTTTATTAATAGTCTTTCATTGTTTTTCTTTTTGTAATAATAATTTGTACTAACATTATCATTATTGTAGGATTATTTTTGGAATTGTTATACGTAACCAGATTTCATTATAACTATCAAGTCTCTTTTTTCTTTTAGTTTTTTTTAATACATATATGTATAAGTTACAAGTTATAAAAGTATGACATTAACCTGATGCGTTCTGCTTTTATACGTTGTTATATTTTTCAAACATTCATTTCGGGATATTGTTGAAGCTTTTGAAGGATTTATAATATATATTCATATAATATCATATCAAAAGATTCTATAATACATTTATTTCTTCTTATTTTTTGAAAAAAATTTTAGTATGCGAGTACAGACATGGATAAAGTTTTACTAAAGTACACCGAGTACAATGAACCACATGAGTCTCTTACGAACAAGAATATAATTGAGGTATATATTGAATAAATAATATATATTTTATTATGTGATGTAACTGAAAATTATATTTGTTTAGATATCAACTATGTTTTTTTTTTGCTACTATATATTATATTATGTTGCCACATATTATTATTATACACATGTTGATGTTATGATGAAATGGTCCCTATTATATTTTTCTATCACTCGTTCCAATAGGCACTGTCCAAAAAAGAGCACAAAAATGGTTTGTCAGGGGAAGAATCAAATAATTCTCCACCTCCCACTCAAGAAGAATCGGACAATGGATTACAGGCTATTAATTTTCACAAGTTCTCTAAGGTATAAAATATTGAATGACAAAAAATTTGTGTACACACATAAAATACTGTACTTTTTGTTTCACCGACTTGAGATTTTTAAATATTATTTGCAATAATTAATAATTCTATGTCTGTGTGACATGTATGTACATGATTTAATTTTGTAATAATAGTAAAACTAATGAAATTCTTACTTAATTTGATCATAGGTTGACGAAGAATTTACGTCATTACTTCTCCGCCCAGGCGCAAGTGGTGGATCAGGTCACTTAGGAATGAATCGCTTATTTTATGACCAACCTCAAATCCAAGTTATACAGCCAAGTCCTCGTCCAAGTTCTTCTGGAACTGACACTGGTAATTTTAAACCATGTTGTTTTTTCTTTTGTATGTACATATGCATAGATTTTACTAGTTATAGAAAGTATGATGTATGTATGAATGATATATTATTATGATAAATAAATGAATTAAGATACACATTTTGTTTAAATATAGATATAGTCGTATTAAGGACTAGGGGAAATTTTCTTTGTAAATAATATGTATTTAAAATTTTGAATAGGAGATGGTTCAGTTTGTGTTGGAAATGTGAGTGGACTTTTAGACATGAGTACCACAGGAGGAGGAAGTGGGAATGGTTACGATTCATCTCCATCTCACCACCCTTCAAGTCCGCAACCGACTAATTACAATAAATCCTCATCTTCACTGAATAACGGTAGTGGAGGTGGTGGTGGTGGAGGAGGAAGTAATAGTAGTAACAACAACAACAATTCTGGATCAAACAACACAGATTCCCGAAATCAGCCTCACATATCCATGAGAAATCCAACATCATCATATGACCATCAACCATCATACTACCACGGTGGATCTTCTATTTCCATTGCAGCAGCAGCCGCTGCAATCGCCAATTCCGCCCATTCAACTCAACAACCGACGACTCAACAGGATAATTTTTCGCAGGTATGTTTTATCATTATTATGATTTATGATATTTGGAGTTATAATAATAATACTACTTGTTTTTTTATTATTTTCTACCCAAAAATCTTTTTGACTATATTATCTTTATGCATAACTTTCTTTTTTTTTGTTAAAACAAAAGGAACTTCTCAATCAAATTAATCAGGGTGGGAGTGGGACAGGTTGGAATTCTTCCGCTACAATTCAACATGCATCACTAGGGAGGTACGTAAAATGTTTAAAATATAATATAATTATCTTCATTTTTTATGCAATAATGCAATAATTATTAATTTTGTTTACTCCATATGAGTATATATTAAATATTATACATATTTTCCTCTTTTCTTTTTATATTCTTTTATTTTCTATTCAATTGATCATATTTATCATTATTATTTTGTTTAGAGAGGATCGTAGTGGATCGTTAAAAATAAAAGCCGAACCTGGATCGGATGGAGTTCAACTTCAATCACCAGAATCTGATATAATGTACACATCATCATCACAATCGTCGCAACCGCTTATAGTGGATCAATTACATCCTCCTAAACGACCACGCCAAACGATAACGGATAGAATCCCAGAATGGAATACCTGAATCAAAACAACAACATATGCAATCATATTATATATTATAATAAAATAATTTAAGTTAATAATAATTTTTTTTAGTATAATAATAATAATTATTATTAAGAATCTGTTGGTTTTGTTTTGTTTTGTTTTTTTTTTTGTTTTTCTCTGGCCAGTATGAACTATAATTTGAGTAATATATTATATATATATATGTTGAAGTTCGAATACACAGGAAAAAGGAACGAATATGTAATCGAATATATTATTATTATTATTATATATTATGTTTCATATTATGTATATGTTAATCTATATTTGAAATTCATATGAAACAAAATATACACACACAACGCCATTTGTACATTTATTTACATTAATTTATTTTTCAATGGGGTGCTAAAAAAACGTATGTATGTAGTTTATACGTCTCATCATGATAATAATAATAATCATTATTATTATTTATTATATATAGCCAGTGTTTTTTTTAAAGAGGAAAAATGTTCGTTCTTTGTTTGTTTTTGTTTTGTTTGTGTGCTTTTTTTTAAATAAAAAACTATTATTAGTTACTATTATGATAAAATAATATATGTATTTGGATTCAATAAAATGCTGATCGTACTGTTAGGTTTATATATTTACTTAATTATTACTTATACGTCTATATAATGTATATATATATATACTTACTATTTAAGTTTTATTATGTAATCACATATTATTATTACATGTATATTATTATTAATATATATATATTATACAACAACTACACAGCAACAATGAATGTAGATATTTATGTTTGAGTACGAATATATCTTATTATTATTATTATTATACTTATTACTATATGAAGCAATTTCGTTTGCAATTTTGTGTGTGTGTGTGTGGAATTTAATAGAAAAAAAAGAGTGTGTTTTTTTGTCAGAGTTTAAAAGAATCAAAAAAAAATAATAAAAATATTCTATATATATATTATAATACATAACAAAGCTATTATATATATATGTGATGATAATGTGTAAAACTTGAACATATTACCGTCATATATAAGAAGTATTAAAGAGAAATTAAATTATGTTGAAAGTATATGAGTATTCTCTATAGAGTTTTTTTGAACTCATTCATTGGTATATCATAAATCATAATATATTTGCATTTCCATCTTTTTCCTACTAACAGTTCATAAATACATTATATTCTGATACTTTTATTAAAACTAAAATAAAATACCTTTCTCTCCATTCTCTGGGGTCCAAAATGAACATATGTAATTATATGTAGGTACATACATATTATATGTACATATGTACGAGTCCATGCTGCCAACATTTGAACATGTAGAATCTGCTGTTCAAAAAATTTCGAGATTTTTAATTTTGTTCCTCTCTAATTATTTTATTATAGTTTTAATTTCATTCATATAGTTCAGTTTGTGCCCATTTTACTGGTTTGACCATTTTAGAATACCAGTTTCTCAGTTTTTTTACGGGATAGATATAATCTATTATTATTATCATTATTATTAGTCTTCCCCATTTTCAAACCTTGTTATAAGAAAAAAAAAATGAATGACAGAAATGAAGGCGATTCATTATCAGATTACCATGAATTTGATGAGCAATTAAATATTACCCATCATGAGGATAGATTAGAAGAAGAAAAGGCATTTGTGAACTCAAAACTTTGGACAAAATTCCAACAATGTGCTACGTCAATAGCAAAGGTAAGAAATTATAAATTGAATTTTTTTTTTGTAAATATATTATAACATACTTGCATACAATGTATATTGACTTTTATCAATTCAACCATTTTAAAGTCATTTAAATAAAATGGAATGATATAAATTTACAATAATTTTATATATTATATAGGTATACGTAGAGCGAGAAAGTCAACGTGGAGCTGAAGCTTTTAGGTATA
Source organism: Sminthurinus signatus (assembly GCA_019776565.1). Taxonomy (NCBI): domain Eukaryota; kingdom Metazoa; phylum Arthropoda; class Collembola; order Symphypleona; family Katiannidae; genus Sminthurinus; species Sminthurinus signatus. The sequence goes on along the minus strand of JABASP010001065.1, from coordinate 11,140 downwards.
TAATAATAAAGTAGATCATAATTATATCAAAACAAAAATACATGGATAAAATCAATCACTTTTATAATGTAACAAAAGTATTCAATAATATGATTCATGATTCATTGTGTCAAGGTCAAAGGTATATTTTTGTACTTTTAAAAATATCAGTGTATGTATAACATGTTGTTCTTTTTGGTGATGTTTCATAACAATTATAAACTAAAATGAAAATAAATGATTATATTATTAATGAAATATTTTGTAGGAGTGCTGCAAGAAATGCAACATTGCTCTACAAAGGTAGATTTAAATTTTTAATCAATATATTTACTAAACAATTTTTATACATATATACAGTAAATACATTATTGTAATACACATTTGACAGATATATTCAATTAGTAATACTGTATGTGTAGATAAAACATAGTATCTTTTCAAGTGTATTACTTTGTCTAAATTTTGTTGTTGTTTTTTTTTGAAATTTTTTAGATGGTCTTGACATGTCTCTCAAATTATCCGAAATGGCTATGAATACTGGTTATGCTCGACGTATGTACATTTTAAATTAGATTATCATTATAACATTATTTGAACTAGATTAAAACATATGCATACACATATATGCAGCTTTGTATAGTACATGTATTATTATTTTATTATACCTATGTGCATCATTTTAATTTTGTTTTTTTTTATAGGAAACAAAGAGATTCTACAATGGGTTAAAAAGAGGAGAAGGTTTATTCGAAAAGAAGACTTGATAGCATTACTTTGTAGTCCACAATCTTCACAACATCAACAACATAATATTGTACAAGGTCAAGGACAAACACGCAAGTCTCCAAGTCTATATGAATATGATGATGATAATAAACATCTTGATACATTCAGGTATTATGATTTTTTTTATTATATAATATACATTTTACATAAACATTAAAACTTACAAGTTTTACATTTCATACAGATTGAAAATTGAAGTAGCATATCATCATAATATAATAATAATAAATATTAAATAATATGTTAATTATTTTTGTTCATAAAATATTTTTATTGTTTAAATTGTTAAGGGAGGCTATTCAATCCTCAACACCAGCACCTCATGAAACCCAACCTCAATTAAATTTGATTCAACAGCCAATTCAACCTATACGCCCACAAAAACGGTCAAATTCACCTTTGGATGATGTAAACATGTCAGAATTATCGCCAACTAGTAAGAGGTTTAAATATTATTGATTATTTAACAATGGAATATTTTATTTATTTCCAATTTAACAATAAAATGAAAACATAAGTAATAATAATAATAATAAATAATTGTACATCGTACATTCGTAATTTACAACAAAATAAATAAATAAATAATATAATAATATTTCGCTTTGTCGGACATTTCTAATATCATAAGTAAGATATAATATTATTATGTGAAGAAGGAGAAACCGCTGACCTCTCTCTTCGTATACACATAATATATATATATATATAATATATATTATAGCCATATTATTGTGTAATTTATTGTTATAATATTATGATGTATTATAATATATTATATTATAATATTACTACTTTTTGTTTCTGAAAGGATGATAGTCAGCCAGTTCAGTTGTATAACCACTATACTTTTATTGATGGTTCTCTTATACAAAGATAACGTTATCATGAGTTTATGAATACATAATTTTATGGAATATATGTATATTATGTATTATTATTACAAATATATATACAAAGTATAATTTTTGATGATGAGTTTATGTTTACTTTGGATTTACATATACGCGTTCAATAATATTATTGTAATTAAAATAATAATATATAGTGTAGTTTTTATACAACTATATTATTATGAACAAAATTCTTTTCCATGTATGAGTATCATACATGAATTTTTTTTTAAAAAGGGAAAATACTTTTTCTATCTCAAAGGAGTGTCCCGCGATTATTTTTTGTCAAAACTATCAGTTATTTTGTAATCATAATTATTAGAGAAAAACAAAGAATATTTTCAGTAGCAATAATAATAAAATTTTTATTATTATTATTACTATTAATGTATAAAATTATGGTTGAATTTTGAAGTAAACCCTCTCGTAAAAGTTGTGTATAAAGTATAAATAGAATGAATAGTATAAAATTTTTAATAAATGAGCTGCGCACGAAAATTGCAAATTTAGCAAACATTATATACTGTACACATTCGTTATAATATTATATACTTCAGAGGGGGTTTTCATCTGAATTCAAGTCATATATTATTATGTATCTTTTACTAAAAAATTATAAAAACTCATAAAAAGGATCATTATAATAATATATTATATGCTTCAAAACCTTGTACATTTCTGTAGTATGATATATTATGCATAATAACCATTTTAGTAATATAGTTACATTATTCTTGTAAAAAGTTTTGGTTTTTTATGGTAAAAAATTATGTGTGATTGTGGATATATATATATTACAATATATAATAGTGCCGATTATAATTAATTATGAAACAAAACAAAAAAAAAGTCAATTATATCGAAACGGCAAAACACGTACGCATATTATAAATGAAATTCAATGATTGTGTAAGTTTTTATTATGTATAATTTCAATTAATTATATGTATGAATAAATTATAATACTAAAAAAAAATTAAAATATGATTCTGCTTGTACATTGTGTCATTTTGTTCTTGAACATTATTTTAACATGATACAGAGTAACATTTTTTCATACATCTAAATAAGAATTTTTTGTTTATTTTTGTATTAAATATGGTTTTATAATACTATCATTTTCCCCCATATAATTGGTACGGTCTAAAAAAAAAAAACTAAATAAATATGCTGGAATCTCGTATGTTTTAAATATGTATTTTTGTAAGTATAATACTATACCACATAGTTAGAATTATCATTATATATCAAAGCTACATATTCTAAGATTTACAGCAACGTCTCTCAGTTTTATGTCATTCTGTTTTTTTAAATGTAGTAAAATATATATATATATATATTTGTTAACAATATAACGTATAATTAATTCGTAATTGATTTAGATTCGAGATTTCATATTCTTTGAGAATAAATCTTATATTATTACGATTTAAAATTACTACAACAGTAATTAGTAATAATAATCATCAATCATTATTATTATTGTTGGCAATTTAATTCATTTAATATATATATGATCATCAATTAATTTCAGGAATTATTTTTTATTATTTATAAATATATATAATATATATATATATGTATATATATGGCTTTGGTATTGATTTTTTTTCTTTCCCCCTTTTTGTTTTAACTCCCTCGGCTTATATATTATATGTATTTAGTATTTAGTCAGCATGTATAAATAGTACGTGTTTCAGAATAAAAATGCTATTACAAGATTTTATAAGGTATATATATATTATATTATATTTTCATAGTAATGAGATTTTGTTTCTTTAAAAAATTTCATATGAAAAACCTAAAAGCTGTTGATATAGTATGGTTTGTTTTTTCTTTAAAAAAAAACTATAACTACTCTGATTAATGGTTCATACATATCATTTATAACTAAACACATATTTAAGCAAATTCATGCGTACATATATAAAAGTATACGGTATTGTAAAGTATTGTAAAATAGTATAACTGTAGTTTTCTAAGCTAAAAAATACTATAATATTATATTATAATTATTAAAACAAATGGTATAACATATTATATACACGTACATACTTTAAAAACATTGCTTATGTAAAGTTTAAACACATAACATATTATTATTAAATACATGTAATTCTTCTGTTATCTATATAGATTCACAATTCTATATTATGTATAATATAATATATAGTCTATACTACTGTACAAGGTACCGTAAATATTTTTGTCTGTACATATACATATATATACTTTATACATATTTATGTATGTAGCAATAAAATAAAAATTACTTGACTCTCATCTTTATTACATAATTATGTACAGTATTTCAATAAAAACGCTAAATAAAAATCTTTTAGTTTACAACTACATACGCTTTTTTGTTTTATCGATGTAATCGAAAAATTCGACAAAAAATCGGACACATTACGTATAATATATGCTTTTGTACAACATGTAAAATATAAATATACTATATATGAAATTGGTATAACATGCTTCGTAATTTTTTTCCATTCTCTCTGTCTCGTTCTCTTATCGTAATAAAATTTCAGTATAAAAAGTATACGCATAACTAGTACAATAATATATATATATACATATTTATAATATACATTCTTGATCAGTTTTCACAATTACCTAGCCTACTAAATATATAACATATTTTTTTTAAAAAAATTGATGTACAAAACATATTCAAAAAAAAAATTGAAAGCGAAATTAAACGGTATACAGCTTTTATACGGTAGCAGTGATATTCTCGTCTTTGTTGTTATTTGCCGGAAGAACGCTGGACGATTCCACGCTGAGAAGAAGTTTGTCTTGTTGGGTATTGTTATTAGTCAATCGGCCTATAATGTAAATATTTCCATTACTCAATATTCGTACATAATATTGATCAATTTAATAATGTAATGATAATTTATAATGATAACTATACTAATGAAGTACAAGTTGTACGGTACAAGCATGAGTCCGGATCTTACAAAAATGTTATGACATACGATTTCTTCGGCTCATGCCTTAAATAATAAAAAACTTACGCAAACTTCCAGGTGGGCTGGAACTCCCATTATTACTCCCACTACTATTACTCTTGACATAAACTCGAGTCTTGGGTTCACTCAAAGAAAGGAGTTTCTGGTAACTGTGAGGTGATGCACTTCCAAATTTACGATTTCGATTTGATTCTGAGCTATTACTACTGGTGGTACTCGGAGAAGGACTTGGAACACGACCTCTTGGTTTTGTCACAGTCCCTTGATTTTCACATTGGCAACTCAATTCAAATAGTACATTTTCATCATACTCTACCTTTAGCCTCTGAATATATGCTTTAACTTTTCGAATCATGTGAGCCTCTTCATACATTTTCTTTGGATTTGGTGGTCCTTGAGATTTCTTTCGGCGTTTTCCAGTAGTTGTCGTCAGATTTGAGGTTAATTGATTCATCGCCGCCATGGTGGGTTGTGCTGAAATTTTTTTTTTATTTAAAACAGAGAAAAGATATTATTATCGTCCATAAAACAAACAGAAAAAGATGATATTACATTAAACATTGTTGCAATTTATTGGCGTATATATACTTTCTATCAGGCATCACTAATCTGTAAAACTCGAAAAACTTTTGCGGGCCATTCCTCATTTTTTCTTACACAATAGGGACCATTAAGTACCTATTGTCTAAGAAAAAATGGCCGCTCTTGCAGGTCGCAAAAACAAACATACTAATTTTTATAGCCTCGAAAAACGCACAGATTATTGATCCCTACTTTCTATAAATAATACTCTAAATATTAATAAAATATAACTTTCTAAGGGTCATTAATAATTTGAAATATTTACAAGAAGTGTCAAACGGAGCAGCGGACATTTGAACTAGTTGACGAATTTCACGAGAAACCATTCGCATCTTTTCAAAATTCACTAATGTCTCCATGTGTGTTGAATTGCCGTCGTTAATGAAGGTAAGATCCTTTCGTACAACTGGATAAAATGGAATCATTGGAGTCTGTCCGGATGTTTGTGCTAATAAACTACGATATTTTCCCATATTTCTTGAAGGATCCTACATAATATAATAATAATAATAAAAACCGTTATAATGAATAATGTATATATGTAAATTGATCTTTATGTTAATACATACAACTAGCCTATTATAATACAGAATATAAAGATATAAATTGTTGAATGCTTTTATATCTATATTATAATAAAAACTGGATCCAATTAAACTTACCATTAATTCTTGCATTTCCTATATTATTATTATGTAGGAAAAAATAGTAAATAAATAAGCCATTAATACATAAAAAAATATAAAACAAGACATAATATAAAATATAAATACATTTACTCCAATTTTAGCTTAATATTTATACATATTATTTATGTAGAATATAAATAATAACAAACCTGAAAAGCCCTTCTATATTTACTTGGTAATTTTTCCCAAGTATTTTTTAATCTGTAAACACAATTATGTCCAAGGCCTGAGACAATAGCAAACATGGAATTGAAATTTCGACATTCTCTGGCTTGTGTTGCTACCTATAAAAGTAAAAAGTAAACATTTGGTTAAATTTGTATAACACTCAATAATTCTTTTCTACTATACAGCAATAACCGGCGAACAAATTACGAATTACTTGACAATAACAAACACGAATAAGATGATACATATGATATAGGTACAATAATTATTTTCTTACTTTGATAAATCTTTTAAGCATTTGTGCCCTTCGATTGACATTACATTCTTTGGTAACCTCTGTGACAACCCAAAATGTTTCACGATTAACGAGCTCAGCGAATAATTTGAGATTAGGTGTTCCATAATTTGATTTAATACTAAACAGATCATCTATGAATTCTGTCATTTCTATTTGTCGAAATATAGCGTAATCCTGTAATAAAATAATAAACAACAGAAATGATACTTGTATTAAAAATACATTCAAGGATTCAATTTTAAAGAATAATAATAATCTTTAGAAAAGAAAAATAATCAAAACAAAAGGATGTATACATGAAAAACATGTACATTAAATAAAAATACAATAATTGTCTAACCTCTAGTGTGAGCTGAAATGCGAGCTCAACAGGATTTAAATTTAGAAAAGTGACTTCGCTTTCCTTTGTTAACTCAGAAACAAGTTCTGTAGGAATGAGTGGTTCTGATGAATCCATTCTTTTTATATAGTATCTAAACAATTAAAAAGTTTAAAAAGAAAATGACAGTAATTATTGTAAATTGTATTAGTAATTTCATCAATGAATCATAGTTGATAGTAATACAATATATAGTTATGGTACAAAAAAATAATAATAATTATTAATTATACATTATACTTATTGACTCTAGAAATATATATATATATATATATACCTGGCACCAAGTGGTATTCTTTCTGCAAGGCTATCAAGAGTATCAGGAAGTCGACAGTGTTTTAAAATACCATTTATTCCAGAAACCTGGAAGAGAGCATAGTCCCTGGAATTGTGATTATTTAAATCTTGAAATTCTTGTAGCGCAAGCATAACCACTTCTCTGGCACTGGTTTCTTTGTTCACGAGAAAATACTTGAAACTTTGATCAGCTCTGTAAAATATAAATATATAATATATATACATCTCATTCACATATATCTATACAAGTTAAAATAATTCAATCATTTAATTAAAATTTAATTTTGAACCTACCTATAAACTTTGAGTACATTTTCAGGAAAATCAATTTTTGCTTGAACATCATAATGTTGATGATTTGAACCCAAAGAGCCCATATGATCATTATCATTTGATATTGGTTTTTTAGGTAGTAGATGAATCTTCCCTAATGCTTTTGTGAACCTTTTTCTATTTGAAGACGAGCCAACAAATCCAAAATTTTGATTTTTCAATGTTGAAGTTAGTTTAGACATTGTAGATAAATGTGATTGATGTAATGGTTTAGTGCAATCCGTAGGAATCGAATTCGGCATTAAGGGCATTGTACTATTTATACATTCATGGTATCCTATTTTTTTGAAAAAAAATAAAATTACATTTTAAAGTTTATACTTTATACTACTTTAATATTATTTTACACTCTAAAAAGATACAATACAAAGTATAATTATTAGTCTTTTGTCTTTTTATCTACAAAAGATATCTTTTTAAATATAACAATAATTAAAAACTTACCTAGAAAATTACACTTGACAGAAAGAGATAAATGTGTAGCTCCTTTAAGAATTTCAAAGGCTCTGGATAATGCAATAGATTTAAAAGTTTGTCCATTGGTCTCTAATATTTCATCTCCACGTCGTAGTCCCAATTCTTCTGCTTTACTTCCAACATCAACCTAAAATATTAAAATTTGATATTTTTGAATTGATTTTTACATATATTTATATAATATATAATATATAACTTAAAAAATAGTTACAAAGAAATTAATTTTATAATATTGATATTATCATAAAATATTCAATATATTCATACATGATTAACATATATTCCATATCCATTATCAGCTCCACCCATAATATTAAATGGTAAAGGATCATCCCTTGAAACTCTTGTTAGTGTCAAATGCCTTGGACGAGATTTTGCACTACAAGCTATCTGTAAAAGTCTCAGCTGTCCCGACATATCTTTACATGATTCAAGCATTGACTGGAACCTAAAAAAAAGAAAGAGAGACAAGATTCAAAATGGAATATTAGTATTATATTTATTATAGTATTAGAGAATATACTATCATTACTAGTCTATTATTATAAAATATAAAATATTAATATTCAAATAGTTATTATGCATACTTGAGGAGGAAGCCGAAAAGTGCTTTTGACGTTTCAAAATCGATGAAATGATTATTCACCCATAATAAAACAACTCTTGTTACACGGTCTCGTATACTCTTGTCATTAAACCATTGCATAAGTTTATTTGCTAAATGATCCAAAGAACTAAATATTCTCTGAGTAAGAAGGTAGTCTTCCACGTATGTTGGGTCCACTGAAGGTTGGTCATACGTAACGAGTTGACTCATTAACTGTTCTACTGTACCTCGAATAACTATGTGACCAGATCGAGTACCATTATCTATCTGCTTTAATTCTCTGTATGTTTGTAAAAAAAAAACAGAAAAAAGAAAGAATATTATTTTCAATACATATAATATATATATGCATAGTTCACTTTCCAACTTTTTTCCAAAAACCTGCTTATTATAAATTATAATATCATACAAATACTGTAATCTGTAATGTATTTAAATTTAAAAAAATATAGAAAACGAAACAAAAAAATACAACAACAAAAAATACTTACGTTACTAATATAATTTGATCGTGGGCATCACGGTGAAATACTTGACTGTCTTCACCCTGCTTGAGTATTCTGTAATAATCAGATTGTGTAACGCAGACAAATTGACAATCATCAACAACTGTTCTCATAGATCCAGAGAAAAATTGTTTATCCATAGTTGGTGGAGATCCAAATTGACCAAATGATGTACCCGCAAAATATACTTCTCTCTATTTACATGAAAAATAAATAAATCAAATCAAATAAAATCAAATAAAAGACACAATCAACATATTATGGTACATACATATTTTTTATAAACATACATGATATAATATTTTGTATTGGTGGACTGAAACAGTGGACATAATAGTTATGAATCATACCTCCCCATGTGGCTTGGTTACTTGAACTGATCCATGAACGACCACGGACCAAGAGTCAAGTTCTTCCCCATCTGATAATACTGTTGTTCCTGCCCTATCGACAACTGCAAATACCATAACAGTACAAAGAGCTCGTCTCACAGACATTGTCATATCCTTAAAAGCATCTAAATGTTGGGTAAATTCCAGTAGTTGATTTATGTCCTGATCAGTTCTTTCAGTCGGATCCTTTTCCAGGCACTAGATTAAATAAAGAAGAACAACAAGAGAATATTATTTATTATATATTATACTAATAAAAACAGATTCATTGCAAATTAAATTTAATAAACAACTAAAAAAAATTAACCAAGAAGAAAGAATAATTACCTCACGGACTGCATCACGTACAGGGACATTTTCTATACTATCAATGTCATCATCATCATCCGAATCTACGACAGACTCAACTAAACCTGATAAATCTACTTCATCAGATGGTACAGAGGACCCCATGGTATCAGATCCTAAAATTTTGTGTACATTATAATATTATATATTGTTGTACATAGTACGTACATTACATGTGCACTGAATAATATTTAATAAGTAGAATTGACTAATGAAAAGGAAATTTATGTTTACCAGAGTAGGCAGAAGAAGTATCTGATGAATGGCTATTCCGATTTCCCACAATTCCGGTAGAAGCTTCACCTTCCCTTCCAGCAACAATTTGTCCATGCTCAATATATTCAATACAGATCATGTCACTCGGCTCAAGGATCAAGCACTCATTACTCCGTCTTGTTCCATTTCCTATGCGTCGGCCGAATCTGTTGTTTATTTAATGAAAATATTTATAATATTCAATAGTACTATAGTAGGATAATGTTATAATATAGTACTAATGGATTTACACTTTAAAAAATAGTTTAGTGTAAAGTATAAAATGTACTTATTATATTTTAATTATTTTCTCTCTGTTGTATAAAGTACAAAAAAAATACGTAATCAACAATGTTATATAAAAAAAAACACTTTAGTCAGGAGAGGAAGATAATGTATGGACGCATATAAAATGAATTGAGGAAGTAAAAGAAGAAGACTATAAGGAGTATGAGATATGTTTCTGCATCTACTACTAGTAGTAGTGGATGATATCATTACATTGTATTATTATAGGAGATTTATCGATCCGCGCATTCGTGCAATCGTCAAAGAGAGCAAAATAACATAATGCATGTACACATACATAATAATATCATACTATATACAACAAAGATACTCTACAATCTACATCTAGAGGAAATATACATAAGAACAAGATCCAGAGAAAAATATTATACTAACATTGAGACTGGCAGGTACATAGAGCCCTCGATAAAGACACTTCCTGAAACCAGGATGAACCAATTCGAAGCTACTTCTCCACGACAGTATAGTATCTCATTTGCTTCTCTACAAAGTAAAGTTCCATTTTGCGCAATGTGTACTAATGAATCCTGATCTAAGCGGTTGAGGCAGTCAAAGGATCTGTAATTAATAATTGCAAATCGAAACAAAAAGAAGTTTCCTATTAAAACATTATTGTTATTAAAAGAATAAATCACACTCTTTTTTTTCTTCTACACTTTCACTTTCCACAGTAATCATCACTTGTTTTACATAAAGTATCACTATCCATTTATGTTTTGTATATTAAATTATTCTTATTTGTTTTGTTAGATTTAAAATTCCAGGTTACATAATACATATATATCTGTTTTTGTTGTAGTAGCTTCAAATTTAGGTCAATATGAACATACAACAAACTCAATAGAATAAGAAAAGTGT
>JABASP010001064.1:0-35002 GCA_019776565.1 Sminthurinus signatus | reverse complement strand
CCAGAGTCAATTTGTTGGAAGTTGGAATTTACCACTAATTAGCATGAAACTAAATTCAAACATTTGACGAGCTTTCTTAACATAGTGTGACAAAGATTTTTGCATAAAAACTTTTTTTCAATACAATTCATCACACTTCAACTTGAACTTCTGACTTAACATTCAACAGCAGCCGATTCTTCTCAAGTCTTTGAAGCTGTTAATTCTTGGTAAGTAAATTTTTTCATATCCACATATTGAGATTATTGACAACTATTGGACATTATTTCGGAATAAAAGATATTTTATTTGTGATTTATTCTCCTGAATTTTGTCCAGAATCTAGAACTTGGGATTCGTTTTCACAATGAATTTCTCATCTCTGTCAATGCTTCTCGCTGTTGTCTTTGGACTTTTGGCCATGCTGGGTCAAGGTGGAACTGGACTTGCGGAGGCATCGCCAAAGCGCAGCGATCCTTATCCCCATGACATTCAGAAGAGAGCCAGTGGCATTAAGAAGAGATCACCAGGAAGAGTAAGAAGAATTCATTTATGTTTTATATAACTTGTAGAGCTTGAAAACTCTTATTCAAAATCTTGGATGCAACTAGTGTTTTTTTTCATTTACAGGAACAACTTTATTAAGGGTGAAAACGTTCGTTTTTACACCGGTTTCGTGTTTCATGGTTTACGGTTTATGCAACTCTTTTGATTTGATTTACAAAATATAAAAAAATATTAATTTCGAATCAATGAATCCTTCTAAATTTCTAAAGCGTCTAAATTGTAAATTTACTTTTGGTTTTCAACTTTATACAAAAACATGAACAGATAAGTTCAAATTTGGCAAAATAAATTACTATTATATTACAAAATGCAATAAATAAACTAGTACCTAGTTCAAACTCTTTTGTGATCATTTATCATTCACTATGCATCATTCAGCATCATTTTCAGCACTAAATCTCCTGTTATCAAATCTCAATGTATGCACAAGTAGAAAGAACTGGCTAACGGGCGAAAGGTACAAGGTACAAAAACTACAGCAGCTACAGAGTACAGAGTCTCGTCTAGTCTGCAGTCTGTAGTCTGATCTGGAATAGAAAGAGAAGAAAGGAGGTAATATGATGAAAAAAAAGGAAAACAGAAGAAAAAAGAGGAGCTTGGGATAATTACTCTGGTATTATTATTACTATCTGAAGGCTCCTCTGTTCTCTTTTCCTTAGCTACCGCTTTAAAGAGCAAAGTGCAGTGTAACAAGTAACAAGTAGTCTCTTTTTGAACATTGAGTATTGAGTGCTCGGAACAAAGTTAATCTACGTAACAAAAATTTGTGTACAAAAAGACAAATGTACCCATTTTTACGGAGGAATCGGAATTACAATAGACAATAGACTGCTTGATATTTCTAACCACAAATCACAAGTACTTTACTCAACTTGAACCTTAAATCTTGATTCTTGATCAAAAGTAGGCTGCGATTTTATTTCATTTACACTCGAGACTCGAGATTTTTCCATGGTTCTTGTCCATTTTCCTCTGGTACTCTGAAATTTGAAATGCATTTAAAATGTTCAGGTAATTGTAATTGAATTTTTTACAGTGTAACGTATCTAGTATTCCGTATTCCGCATTCGTGATTCTAGATTCTAGAGCTAAGTACTAAATACGCATACTAGTATTTGTACTTGTAACTTGTAGGTTTGAGATATCAGAATCCAGAGTTGAGAGTCTGGAGCGGCACGATGTATGACAAAAAGTGTTCTGCTCATCATTAATCATTCATCATCCAAATATCGTAGGTACAGAAAACATTTGAAAGTTTGATAGCTGAGAAACTTTTCTTTTGTTTTTTCTCCTCCATTCACCATTCAACGTATAATATTGAACATGAAACATCTTGAATCTTGAGTCTTGAAGTTCATTTGTTGATGTGGAAGTTGAAACAATTTCACTTTGAACTCATCTCATCCTCATTCCTCATTGAACTTAAAATCAGAGATCAGACCTTTTGATTCCCTTCACACTTCTGATGGGATCTTGGAGTTTCGGTTCCCTTTTTATTTTCCTGCTTCTTTTTCTATCTTCTCCAGTCTCAATTGTAAGTATCTCCAGAATAAATAGAGTTCAGATAATCTTTTTACACACGCATATGCACAAGCATTTCATGTACATGGACAAATGCATGTGTTTGTTTACTAAGGTTTTGTGTATTGTATTTTTATTGTACTGCGTTTGTAGTTTGTATGTGTTCAATGATTCAAAAGTCAAAGGTACAAATGCCGACTTTACTCTGTTCAGTGTTCAGTTTTCTTTGCTTCTGCACCCTACAAACTACAAACTGCACCCTGCCTCAGCCTCAATGCAACTGCATACCCCCACTTTTCTTGTGAACTTGACCCAGGAAAATGAAAATGATCCCTAATCTCTATACTTTTACATCCATAACACAATAATACATAAATACATGATACATGCAGTAAAAGGTAAAAGGTAAAAGTAAAACCCATAACCAAAATACATAATACACATGCACCTGAACAAAAGGCATAATACTAAAGAGTAAAGAGTACAGAGCAAAGAGCAAAGGTGATTTCAAACCATTTGTCTACATCTGATATTATTACTCACAAACACAAACTAAATTAATCTAATACCATTCACCATTTTACATTACAGAGTACACATTAAAATCTTGCATTGACCATAACACATAACACAGTCAATTCTGACCCTCTTTAATCTTTAATCTTCAATCTTCAGGTGCACAATTAGTATTTTATCTTGTTTTTTTACAACTGTTATTAATATTTAATATCACTACAAGTTTTAAAAATACGGATAAGAATACAAATAGAAAGTGAAGGAATATCTCATCCGATTAGCTCATTTGTAGAGATTAGTAAAGTTATAGTGGCTGTCAGAATTATTTTTTCTTGTTTAATTTGTTTTCCCAATGTTTTCTAATTCAAAGCTCAACTCTTTTTCTCCAAGGAAAAGTTGAACTTGAATCTTTTCCTTCTAATTGTCCATGAGCTTGAAAATGTGTTATATGCTTTTATACTCGATACTTGTGTAGAAAAGCTTACTTTATTCTTTATTCTCTATCTGTATTTTATTTTCTCTTTCTCGTTCTTTGCATGAACGGTGAACGGGTTATGTTTTATGCTTTGTGTACTTCTGTTGTGGCACGGGGAACAATGAAAAAAGTATCGAGTATTGAAAATTGAGCATTGAGCATAAGAGGAATAATAATAATAAGAATAAGAGTACATTGTCAGTGTATTCTGTGCATTGTTGTGTTGTATGTTGGATGTTGTGGTTGGTGGTAAATGGTAAACTGTAACTTTTCATTTGTAGAGTGTAGAGACGGTGGGAACCCGTGTAACATGAGGACGTGAAAGAACCACCAACAGTGATTGACTCAAGCCTCAAGACTCTTTAACTTTAACTCTAAACTCTGAACAGTCCTATATAATTTTTTTGTACATATTCATTTTCTGTAGAATGTAAAATGTAGAATGTAGAGTATGTAAAATGTACGGAGTACGTCCGTGGAGCGAGTGATTCCTTTTGCCGATGCCCCCGTTGAGCAAGTCACTAGTCAGTCAGTAGTTGGGGTTTCTTTCTTCTTTCTTTTGGTCAAAATCCATTACACACTACAACAGCTCTAAAACATGGATTCATTTTGTGTGAAGGAGAAGGAGAGGAAAAACCTCGTTCACTCATAATAATAATAATAAAAGATACAAAGAATACTGAGCTTTGTACTTTTTACTCTGTGGAGTATCTATATTCGATATTTATTAATAATATTATTGCTATTATTAACCCTATGGATTTTTCATTTATTGCTCTCACACCTTTGAACAAGGAGAATTCACTATTCGTCCATAGCATCAGCATGAGCGCATCGAGCTTCGATCATTGAGCATCGAGCATCAACATTGAATGCACAACATGTCTCTTTCTTTTCTCTAGTTCATTTTATTCAGGACAAAACATGAAAACCGCATAACATTTCTCATGCACAACAAATATTGTACATGAAAACATAAAGACATTACCCAGTAACACGAAGACACTAAACATGAACATTGAGCACATTGTGTGAAAATATTCATGTTTCTCCGTACTCTGTATTCTGTATTCTGTGTGTACAAATGTTGATCCATAGAAAAAAAATGAAGCATATTGTAACAGACTTTTCTTTTACACAGCGATGACAATTTGTACTTTGCAAAACTTGTTACATGCAAAAAAAACTAAAAACAAAAAAAAGAACAGTGAATGAAAATTTGTCATATTCAAAAAATTAATGACGTTTTTGAAAAATGAAAAATGATGCGTCCTCCTGACAACAGGAGAGTTGAAAGATTATTAAATGTACAGTGCGGAACAGCAGAGCAGAATGTTCAATTGTCATAATTACTTGACTCATGTTGTTTGTGTCTTGTGTCATATGAAAATTTCCCTGTAGATTGTAGATTGCAGACAAATATGAAGATGAGGATGAGGATGAGCTGATGACTTGCGAGTTCAAAGAGAAATGTTGCTTATGACCATATGAACAAGGAGAAAAAATACAAATGAAACAATACAATGAAGCTGAAGCTAAGCAAAGGCCAATTTACTAGTAATAAGCACATTTACGAATATATCCATTTTTTACATGCATACACATTTTATACTTGTACTTACATCACTGAATTTGTATAAGAAGGAAGTTTTTGACCATTGATACATTATATATGCATGTAGGATGTTTTGTGGTATGTAGAATGTAGAATGACGACGGGAGAAGGACGGATTTTTTTTCATGGTTTGGTCAGACATGGTCCATCCATCCTTTTTCTTTTTTTGACGTCTCCTCAACCATTTGTACATTTCATTGAAACAGTCAAAGTCTAGAGTCTAGAGAGTCTAGAATCGAGAATCGAGCGAAAAAAGTGCATGAGAGAAGAGAGAGAAGACAGGCCAAAAGACAGAAGAGAGAAGAGGGAAATTAATGAGTGTGTGGGTAATTGTTATGCGTAACCTAAGGCTCACTGCTGACTGGACTGTGGATTGTGGACTGTGAACTGCGGACTGAACTGCCCCATGAAAAGCAGTGAAAACAGAGTCTCCCGCACCCTATTACAACTTACAACAATATAAAACACACTCGCATCCACTCAGCGGGCTCACCAACATCAACATCCCACTTGATGGCTTCAACTATTATTATTACACGGAATCCCATTCCAAATCTGAATCCATCCAGCTTCAGCTTCTTTGACACTACTCTACGCTTACTAAACAATGTACAATGTACAATGTTGTACACTACCGGACGCTTGATCATTTCTATTCTCTATTCCACACACATTTACACATAATTAATAAATACATTTTAAATTTTAAACCGTGTACTTTTACTAACCATTGTTTCAAAATCAAGTGAAACAAGATTTACTTTGTTTTACAACCACAAACCTCAAAACTCAAAGCTTGAAGCTCAAAACATTGGTTTAATTTTCAAAAGATAAACAAGACATTTATAGGATTTTTCATACTGTGGAATTTGGAATGTAGAATGTTGCAAATGTGGAGAAGTCTCTGAACTAAAAAAGCTCGGAAAGCTATGCATGAAAAATTTAGTTATTTCAGCAGAACTAGTGGTTCATTTTTCTTTACTTGTTTAGTATTGCGTCTCATCATTAATATGTGTTTGTTGCATGTTGTATCGTATGGAAAATGGAAAATGGTATTGGTACTGTATTGAATTGAATTGGGCTAGAAAGCCATTTACTGTTCGCAGGGGGGTCACACCTAACATCAACATCAACATCCACATCGGCATCGGCATTTCCCATTTACCACTGGATTTTTTCTACTCCTTTTTTCAACTCACAACTCAAAGCTCAAAACTCAAAAGCCCAAAAGCCCAAGCTTCAAAGTCTCAAGTCTAAAGTACATTAATATTTAATATACAAGAATCAAGTCAATAAGTTAGCAGTCAAAATATACATGTGTTTTTTTACAGCGCATTCCACGAGTCTCATCCTCATCCTCAAACTCATCTTTTTAAGGATGTGAGATGTGAGTACATTCTCAGTAACTCGTATCTCGTATTGTACATTGTACATTCTACATCTTTTATGTCTTTTTTATAGGCATTTCTTGCAAAAAATAAAATGAGAAAATTACCCCACGATGACCAATACAATACAAAAGTACATGTTACATGGAGAATTTACTGTGTACTGTGTAGAGTTTTTAATATTCCAAGGAATTTTAACTATGCTTCAGCATTTAACCAAATGACAATGACAAAATATGAACATTTCAATTACAAATGCCAAACTCCTACATTAAACTACAAACCGAGACAGAAAAAAACACAGAGATATTTCAGCTAATTAAAATGGTGTATAAAATCCACGGATTTTGTTACTCTTATTACAAGTGAATCTACAATCTACACTTCTCAATGTAAAAGAAAAGGTTACATAAAATTAAATATTAGAAGTTCCATCATGTAAATTGTACGTGAATATTTACTATTATTATTATTATTATTAGGATTTCTGGCACTGTGGATCTTTGAAACTGTGGAACTGTTGCTTTTATTACAATTGTTATGGCAGACCTGTTAGTTTCATGATAAATGGCCTTCTTCGTGGAAACACTTGGAACTTGTGGATTTGAAAAAGAATTAATGTTCAAATCTCTGTACTTTGATCATTTGTATTTTGTATCTTGTATCTTTCTGCTGTACAATGTACGATGTACGATGTACACTGTGTTTGAATTATATTGGATTGGGGTTCAGATGATAAATACTAAGTACATAGATTTCAGTGTATTTCTTTCGAGCTCCCAGTTGCAAAGGTCGTCCCACTCTCCTTTCATCTTTCTATTTGCTGCTTGCTCCTTACTGCGTTGTGGGTTGTGGGTATTTAGACCCAAAACATCAATTAAACTTTGCACCGAGAACTCCTAAATCTCTCTCTGTGCATCACAAAATTACTAGGACCTTTCCACAAACCTCACATTTTCAGATCTATTTACTTGTGTACAATGTACAAAATGTAAGAGCCCGTTTATATGAGGATGATATCCCAAGTATTATCCAATCCAAGGGAAATGGAAGGGAATCTTGGATCTATATTTATTTCCGAGCTACTTATTAAAATAAATACAAGAGGAAAGGTTTCAAGTTGAGAGCATGAGGAGCTGAACTTTGGTGTGGTTTGGCTCCGAGTTTAGAGTTTAGAGTTCGGGGTGTGTAAAATGGAAAATGGAAAATATGTTCAAATGTTCAAATGTTAAAAAGAGAGCAGAGGGAGCATGAAACTTGAGATGATCAACCTTTGATATTAATAATATCAAACCCGGATTATGTGTAAAGTGTAAAGTGTAAATTAGATTGATATTCTACATTCTACATTTTATATTCTCTACAGTCATTTCCCCTCGACATTTTCTGTTGGAAATTGAAAATTGAAGTGCGTCCAAAACTCATGTTTGATATCTTTTCAAAAGAACTTTTTAATGTAAATATCAAAATGAAGATAAATGCTAGAGAAATGTATGCTGAGCTGAGTTTAGATTTTTGTATTCTGTATTTACCCGGGTGGTTTTGGAATTCGGATGCGGATTCGGATCCTGAAAGTAAATTGATGGTTGATGGTTGATGGTTGACACGGGTGGTTTGTCAAGTGTACGTTTTGTACTTTACTATTTAATATTTAATGTACACAAGTCAAATAAATAACCCGTGCACAAATAGTAAATAATAAATAGCTGTAAATCAACAGCAAGGAAAAGTGACAAAAAGTAAAAAGTGTACTGGATTTTGTGAGATTTGCTTTGTGCTTTGTATTTTGTATTTTGTATTTTGTACTTGTCTTGAATTTTTTATTCAGTATTCAGGTCTAATAATATTTCTTTTCAGTTTCTTTCTTTTCCAATTCATATTCCGTATTCCGTATTCCGTACTTTGTGTTCAGTATTCAGAAGACGGAGGAGAAGGAGAAAAAGTGAAGGGGAAAAATATCAATTCAGGAACCGAATCGAATACTAAACACTAAATACTAACACATTCTCACAAGTTACAAGTAAACTTTATTCTCCACTCTGTGCTTTTGCATCTAATTTTCAAATTCTTGGATTCTCAGTAGGTCTCGATCTGACAGCACTTTAACATTTCAATATTAATATTTCTGTACTGTGACGATGACGGAGGACCGAGCCGAAGTTTTTCACAGCTGTGGACAGAACGGTGACAGTACAAAATACAAAATACATGGGCTAACCTACGTTGAATATTGAACGTTGAGGAGACTGAGATTTATGACTTAATTCCATTTCATCTGACTCGAGAATGGAGAATGGAGAATGGAGACGCGACCTTTATTTCAGTTGTGTTTGTTGTATTTTGTATTTGTATTTTGTAAATTGAATATCAATGTTCAGTGTCCAGCGTCCCTAAATTCCTAGCAATTTTGTCCAGTTAGTTCAACTTTCCCTGTTGCAAATGTATTCTTTGTGCTCGGTTGAGGTGTGACGAATTCATTTCCAAAGGATTCAACATTCGAGATTCGAGATTTGAGACGCATGGAGCATGGAGCATGAAGCATGGCCAACTAGATACAAAAATCAAGACATTTTATATTGTCATCTACTAAAAGTAAGAAAACCCCCGGTTGCCGAATACTGAGCATTTACTATTAAATATTAAAGTTGCTTCAATTTAGCGAAGAAATTTAAATGTTTCAAATTTTAAGTAAAAATTATAATGCTAAAAAACATACATAATATTTTTTAACGAGACATTTTTGGAAAGGTAAAGGCTATAAAAAAAGGCAAAACACAAAAAAACATTTACTTTATTGACTTTATATTGGAAAAATGTTTCCACACTCAAAACTAAAAAACTGTAGTAAAAACTAAAAGTAATAACACTAATTGTTTTTGACATCCAGCCACTTTTTGCACAGTTATTTTATGAAAATCGGCACAAAGTATGTTATAATAAATATGACATTACATTTTACATCTTACATTCTTTGTCCTGTGTAAAATGCAAAAGCTGTATGTTTTTAATTAAGAATTGCACAAAATGTGAGCAGAAACAGCTTTTTTAAATAAAGAGTAAAAAAAAAATAGAAAAAAAAGAATGAAAAATCTGACATTTCAAGCATTTGAGTTTTTTTATGTAGTGCATGAGCTGAGGATATTGAAACAATGAGATAAAAGATAAAAGTAATGGAAAGAGGGTGAGCTCGTTAGTCGTCAGTCGTTAGACTCTCGACTCTCTCAGTTCTATACCAAACTGACAAACTACATCTGCTTCTGATTCTACTTCTGATTCTGATTCTGATTCTTCACACTTCACACTTTACAACTACAAACTACACAGTCTATATTTTCTTTAGTTTTTTCAGTTGGAAAAACACTCGACTCGTGCTTGCGAGTTCTACGTAGTAAATACATAGGCTTTTATTTTATACTAACATTTTAAGTAGTCTCATCTTCATCATCATCATCATTTCTGCCACTTTTATTTATTGTTTTACATTTTTACAATCCAGTCCAATTCAAATTCAACTTCAGAAATTCAAGCCACCCTGATTTTTGACTTGATGATCTTAAATCGTGATAAATTCATAAACAGAATTGTTTTCATTTAAAATGCTCCTTGTTCTTTTTTCATCTTTGAAAAATTATCCTAGATTTTCACCATTTTTGTCACTACGGTGTTTAAATCTGTCTAAACTCATTTCTTGTGCTTAAAAGATCTGAAGCTTTAAATATAGTTGATTGTGTTTTTTAGTCTAAAAATACTAAACTAAAGATTATTTGTGTAGTCTGTGGATTGTGGATTGTAGATTTGTAAAGAAGTTTTACTTTGAATAAAAAGGATGAAAATATCTTCTGTAGAGAGGAAAATGGAAGATGGAGAAGTACACAATGAAAATGAAAATGAAAATGAAGGCGGAGATGAAGTTGAAAATGGAAATGGAGAGAAAGGCCCAAGAAAAATTGGAAGAGATCAGTTTCCTTGGAAAGTGAGGGAGAAGATAAGTAATGAAGTCGATTCTTTCATGTCAGTCATTGAGTGAGTGAGTGAATGAGTGAGTGTGGGATTCTTTACATCTCCAGTTCTTTACTTCTTCACTTCTTTAGCTATTTTCAAGTTTGGTTAAAGAAGAAGAGAAGAAAAAGAACCTCCCTGTTTGGAGTTTGGAGTTTGGACGGTAGAATATGAAAAGATGAATCTGCTGTGGCTCCAAATACCAAAGACACTGAATTTATCTGACTCACTAATGCAAATAGATAAATGTGCTCTATTCCTCACAAGTCTAAAATCTAGAATCTAGAATCTAGATTCGAGTACAAATATAATATAAAGCTTTTTCACACAAACTAAAACTCTTCAAGTTCCATCCTGTTCCATCGCGTTCCATAGCTATGCAAGAAAATCATTAATTATGGCTTATATCTTATGTCGTATTTATCTCTGTTTATCCTAAATATCACAACCAACAACCAACACCAACATGAACATGAACATCAACAAGAACTCCAGATAAACACTAAACACTAAGCATTAGAATTTATCCCTTTCATCTCGGATATTTTAGAAATTCAACCAATGAAAACTAAAAACTATTTCAATCCCTTTTCTAACTTTCCCTTTTTAAAATACTTTGTTCTGTTGTGTTTTTTACAGCATCTATTTTCAAACTTTTATCTATTTTGTACTATACTGTATTATAAATTATAAATAACAGCACAAGAAAATTGTACTTCTTTTACATTATGACTATTTTGTATTTTGTATTGTGTATTGTTATTAAATTGAGGATGAAAAATTGTTGAGGTATACCTTTCAGCTTTTAGATAATTTTCATCCTTAATCTTCAATCCTCAAGAAGCACTTTGATTTCAAAGGTCTAAACTCCCACTCCAATCTTCAACATTCAACATTCAACGTTCAAGCTGAAAAATGATAAAATTATAAATTATAGACAATTACATTGAAAAATATCTACGATCTACGAGTTATGAACTGTGAAGAAGCCCTGATTTCCTTTTTGAATCTTCAACAGTTCAATACTTCCATAACAATAATAATAATTGATAATAGATACAAGAATGATTTGTAATTGTACTTGTCTAATATTTTCCGTTGTCTGGTGTAATCAAACAATTTAAAAAGGTTAAAACATTTACTCTTTTTACTTTTTTCTTATTGCTATCATAACAATTACAATAAAGAAAAAGGAATAATGATTAGAGTTGCAATTACATTATTATTATTATTATTATTATTGCGTCATGTTTCATGTTTCATGTGTACAACTCGTAAAACTGTATGAAATAAGAAGTAAGAAATAAAGTGAGCATACAAAAAAGGAATAAATACAGTGAGCTCTAAACTCTAAACTCTAAACTCTAATTGATATGTTCAACCCGTAGGAACAACCTCACAACTTACAACTTACAACATGTAACATGTACAATTACAATTACAATTACAGACACAGACAGCGAGCGCCAGCGCCAACGCCAGACAGAATAAAGCATATTCCACAAAAAGTACATTGTAAATTATAAAGGTCAGGACGTGAATAATGAAGCCAAATCAAATCAAATTGGTAGTTGGTAGTTTTCTATCGTCTGGCATTTTAGTACTTTTTGTTTTGATCCCAATCGCTCAAACTTTACCTCTTCTTCTTTTCCTACCTTTCATCTTTTATCACTTGTCTTCATCATCTTGGATCTTGGATTTGAGCTGTGAGCTGTGAGATATCAGTTACAGAAATGAGGTAAGTGAACATATAAAGATACCGAATACCGAATACCAAAGTTCAATGATTACAGATTACAGACCTTCAAAATTCAGAATTAGAAATAAGAACTAAGAAATGAAATGCTTAGCTTGAGGCCTGCACTTTGTACTTTGTACTTTGAGCATCTTGTTTTTTGTTTTGTGTTTTTTGCTTCCGAGTTGATCAACACATGATAATGTTTTAAATGTGGTTAAATAGTTGTACAAATATGCGGAAGGGACTGGAATGGAATGGAATGGAGTGAGGGTGGATGGATGAATAGACGAATGGATGAATGGATGGATCGATACTTAAAAAATAGAGTTGAGGCTCATTAGGTGGCTTTTCAGTTCCATTGGCAGTGCCAGTTCTAGTGCCAGTGACAAGGAAAAAGCATTTTTTACACTGAGGTTTTGCAGCTGGAGACTGGAGAGAATCATAAAAGAAAAGAGGAAAGAAACTATGACTATAGGACTTTTAAAATGAGAATGAGAATGAGAATGAAAATGAGAAGAAGATGATCCGAAATGAGCCCTTTCCTTCCCAAGTTAAAGAGTAAAGAGTAAAGAGACAAAGTTAAAAAGCTCAGGACAGACAGAAGCACGCGGGTTGGAAGTTGGAAGTTGGAATCTCTTCAGGTCAAAGGTCAATGCTCATCACAAGAAGGAAGAAGAAAAAGAAGGAAGGAGCGGGAGGCACAAGTACACAAAAAACAAAAAAGTACCTACATCACACATCACACATGGCGCATGTTACATGTTAAACCTAACCAAAAACCAAATCATATGTATCGTGTAAAAAGTAAAAAGTAAAAAGCCAAAGCCAAAACCAAAAAAGCAGGCAGCACATTTCATTTCATTTCAACGTCCGCACTCTTCCAATGCTCAATCTTTATAAATTGAGTACAAATGGAAAGAGACAAATATTATGCATGTAAACTGCATTGTTATCAACCTATATTATTGTATATATTATTCTTCTTTTTCTTTTTTTTCCTCTTGCCTCGAAACTCCAAATTCACAGAGCATAGAGCATATTCTGTAGAGCCCAAACTTTTTAAGCAAGTTTCCGCTTGAAGGGCTCAGTGGATTTGTCAGCTTGTGTAATGTGTAATGTGTAATGTGTAGTGTGTGGTACATCGGAGGATGGAGATGGAGAATGGAGAACGGAGACGGAGGACACAGTTGAAAGAAATGAGGAGGAATGTTGAATTTCGGCTAAAGATGCTTAAAAAGAGGAAGAGTTCAGCTCATCCATTAAAACAACTCAAAACTCAACTGAGGAGTAAAGAAAGAAAGAGGAAGAAGAAACAAGTCTCCACATTTTTATGTGTGTAATGAGCACCCAAACACAATATACAATATACAATATACAATATGGCAAGGAGAAACGGCGACAGTTAAAAAATTCAAGTATTTGATATACTCGTCCAATAGTCGCTATAGTCTATATAGCTGCACATTGCACATGGACTTCTTTCTACTGAAAATCTGTAACCACAATCCACTCAAATCCAATCCATTACACGTTACACGTTACACTGACACTGTTAAATCACCACCCCATTTATTTCAACTTCCGGTTATCCCTTATCCAATTTTTCACCCATCTAAAAAATCTAGTCTATTTTGTCTATTTATCTATTTATCTATTTCTTGTATTCAAATCAACCCCCACTTTTTTGAAATCTTTTCTCCATTCTCAATTTTACATTATATGGTATTTTCTATTGTCTCAAAACCTGCTATTAATTTTCCCTTTTAAACTTAAAAAGGCTATGAGAACACTAAAAAGTAAAAACACAATTTATAATTTATAATTTACAATTTGCATAACAAAAACAGAAAACAGCAAAAACAGGGACTACTACAAAAATTGTAATTGTAATTGTAATTTTCTGCGCCTGTACAACTTAAATACACATTATTACGCGACTGTCGACTGTAATTAAAATGGAAGGCATGTTCGGATTTTACGGCAGTCACTCAGTTTTGTCCCTTGTCCATTTCCATTGTACAGAAAAGTATATGCAATATGCACAGGAATTATTGTGTGGCAACCATAAAAATTATGTGGAAAAAGGTCTTCAACCTCCTCAACATCCACATCAAAATCGACATGGACATTTAGCATTTAGCATTTAGCATTTTTAGCATTTGAGAGATGGATTAAGAATGACATGACAACAGCAACAACATTTCATGTTTAATGCTCTAACGCACTCACGTTTTCATACTCTGCGGTTTCATTCCTACTTTCCACTGATATTTAAAGATATTTAAAGGCGAGAGATCCTCCGTCGTCCGTGTTTTAGTAAGCGCAATATTGTTTAATGCTGTACACTGCGTATTAAAGTATTAAAAGTATCAGCATCATTCTGTTCTCTGTTCCTATAGGTTTTGCATAATAATATGGGATATGGGTGAAAAGTAAAAGCCAAGTCGGAGACGGAGTCTGGAGCCCGTAAAACCAACGTGAATCGTGGAGGATATTTACGAGTGTGGAGTACAGAGTAAAAGAGTAAAGTGGGGATGAAATGGCGGCTCGGATGGGTCTCTCCTTAATTTTTATGAGACATTATGACAAGGAACTCAATTCCACAGGGACGCAAGGCTATATTTTATCTTTATATTTTCTTTTGTGCACTCTTTACTCTTTTCTCTGTACTCTTTACTCTTTACCTTTACTTTTGAGCCTTTAGTGTTTAAAATGCAACCTACGATTATTATTATTATTATTATTATTCTGCAACAGCTCAGGTAAATTATCTGTATTTTCTCTTTTACATGATCTCAGTGCAGATCTGAGTTGTGTATAAACTGCATAATGCACAAGGACGAAATATCACCTCAGTTGAAGACATGCCCTTGTTCTAATCATCATCATAATTTTCAACTCATTGAAAATGAAAAGCTGCCCTTTCTATGAAATTATTAGGCATTATCCCCTGAATTTACGCATACTTGAGACTTGAGATTTGAGGTATGTACAAATAAGTAGAGAAAACAGAATACAGTAAACAGGATCATAAACAATAAATAATAAACTGACTGACTCTGTGTTCTGTGTACAAACTACAGTCTATGGTGAAAAGTAATCATTTTACTCGTTGCCCAAATCAAAATATGAAAATGAAAAGTTATTGAAAGTGAATGTTGACCCGCCCAGAAAAATCTCGGCTTTTATCGCCGCTTCCTTTATCATGTATTATGATTCATGATTCATGATTCGTGGTGTAGTCAAGTGGATCGTCTTCTTTTATACAGTGTACAGTGTACAGGTTCTTCTACTCATCTCTGTTCTGGTTCAAGTTTCAAGTTGTTGTTCTATCTAGTTTTCCCTTGTTCAATGTTATTGATTCTATCATGTTGTGCTGTGTGTTGTGTGTTGTGGTTAAAATGGAAAGTGTTTGCACAATTTATTTGCACCTGATTACACATTATGCTCCTTTCTGTCATCATTACCGCGTCCTTTGTCTTTCACCTCCTTCATCATTCTCATCTCTTATCTTTTATCCATCTCATCAAACCAAACCTAATCTAATCTAATCATCACATGTTTACATATGTATCTTTATCTTTTTACTCACCTTTTTATTCATACCGTCCGCACACTCATAACTCAAATTCAAAATTTAAAAGAGAGTTTCAACGCCCAAAACATCTACAATCTACAATCTACACTCTGAAATTTTGAAAATGGGAAAACCCTTGAGGTTTTTTTTTTTTAAATTGTGTTTCCAGCATTTTTGGGCATTTTTCTTATTTTTCAATAAAGTTTTTGATTTTTAGGGTTTTTGGAGTTTGTTGGGCTTTTTACTTTTTAATGACATTTTGAAATTAATTGTGCTTCAACAATGCTTCAAAATATGAAAATATGTTAATATCTAAAAACCAGAAACTTTCTACATTTTTACATTGATAAGGCAAATTATCGACCAAAATATGAAGAAAAGGAACCGAACCTTTAACGTGTGACTGTTACTCGATACTCGATGCTGGATTTTCTATTGTAGAAATTATTATGTGCTGCGAAAATGTTGAGCGTTGAACACTGGATCTGGAATGTGGATCCTGAATCTCATTTGTGATTGTTGATTGTGCGGGAACTGGATAAACTGCCTAAACTGACTAAAATGAATGAGGAAAAAAACTCAAAATGAGCATGAAACATCAAAGGTGGAAAGACGCACAATTCACAATCCACAATCCACAATCCACAATCATGTAATCACATTACATTAACAACACTCTTTTGTCTCCTTTGAGCTTTGAGCTTGGAGTTTGGAGTTTAGAGTTTGGAATTAACTGGATTTTTCCATTGATCCTTTCAAAAGGTATACACATTACACATGCTCAAAGCTCAACATTCAACGTTCAACTTGTAACACACGATAAAATATAATGAAGAGTAAAGTATACATTTTAAACTAAACCAACGAAGGAAAAAAAGGAGGAAGGAAACGAGCAAAGGAGCGAGCGAGTGAATGAGGAAGAGGAACAAGAAAAAGAAGAAGAAAAGAATGCAGATTGTGGATTGTGAATGAGGTGGAACGGACGGAGTGGAAAAGGAGAGAAAGAAGATGACGGTGGCAAAGAAGCAAACAATGGAGAGCAAAAGGCGTGAACATTGATGAAATAAAGTCTTTTTCGTCCTCCTCCACTTTGTTCTCTCCCTGTCATTCCCTTTGTCATTGTCATCATCATCACCGTCACCGTTCTTCATCGTTGACATGGACATGGTCCCAAAAGTTGGACTTGGATTTGGATATTGGATAAAAGACTCGGAACTCGGAACTTGTAGGAAACTTACATCTCAATTCTCAATTGTCTCCTTTCCCTTTTGTTCCTGTTATTGATATGACGACAGAAAAGAGGATGTAGAATAGAGAGCGAGTGTCAGCGTGTAAACTAGATATGCATTCGAAATGGAGGGCTGTGCATTGTGCATTGTGCACTAAATAATATGTAATATGTACATAAAAAATCATGTGAGCCTCATTTCATTTCACATGTCATTTTACCTGAGCATTGAATGCTGAATGCTGAATGTACTTTGTGTATTTTGTGTATTGTGTATTTTACATTGTACATGAATCTACTTTGGTCCGTTTAGAGTGTAAATTTCCCCCACCCACACATCACCAATCACCACCCGTGACAAATCCAAATACAAATCCATAAAGGAGCTCAAAGAGAGAGAGAAAGAGAGAATAACAGAAAGAGGCTTTTCAGCATTCAACACGTTGTTAATGCTTCACCAGAGAAGGACAAACGACAAATGACCAGAGTCAAAAAAATGGAAAGGGAGAATAATGTATTTTGTATCGTGTATTTTGTGAGGAGTGGACAGATGGACATGGACATGGACACTGGACGCATTGTGACATGTTTTGTCCAGACTTCCAGACTTCCACACTGGACTTCTCCAATCGTCTGTCACATTCAAAGTCATCCCACGCCCACCCAAATAAAAATCCCCTTCCAATCACATGTATCAAAATGCTCACTATACTTATTATCAACAGAACAGAGAATGTTGAACTGAATGCATTCATAAGAAAAGTGAAAAATGAACCAACTTTTTGGTTGATTTCTTCCTGAGACTTTTCAACTTTTTTCCTTCTCATATTTCTTTTTTTCTAGTGTATGTTCTTTATTCTCCTAAGCATTTCTCATGTTATTTGGGTACTTTTAGATGCTTTTAGGTATTTAAGCATTTAGATTGAGCATTGAGCGTATAAAATACAAAAAATAGTTGTAAATGGCAAAAATAACGACTGAATTCTCCTTGATCTCGGTTTTTGTTATTTATTATTTATTATTATTTAAAGACATTGACATTTACTTGAAAAAGTCATAGAAAAAAGAAATTTGTACTCATTGATAAATGATACTATATAAATACAAAATATGGTCAAAAAGAAAAAGATTTTGAACCTTAAGCATTTTTGTGTACAAAAAGTTTGTAAAATGTAAAATTGAATGTACAGATTTGGAAAAAAAGAAGATTTTTTTGATATTTGTTATTTACATGTGAAAACAAGAAAAATTATAATAATTGAGGAACTTTTTGATTTTTGATTTTTGATATTCACCCGCGTTTTGGATATTGGTAGTGTTTGTTATTCGCCCTTTGTCCATCTCGAGTCATGGCGTGAGCGTGAGGTTTTTCACCGGGTTTGTGAGCAGGATCAAATTTTGGCTTTCCTTTAAATTTTAAATATAAAAAAAATACTATGTATAAGAATCAGAGTAATTTTTTGTTATTGTTTTTCTTTTTTTGTAAAACCATTTCATTGCAAAGTTAAAGTTATTTTATGAAAAATGAAAATGTATGAAAATTACCTCTGCCATCTCGTCGAGCAGCTTCTCCGGCTTCTTTCCGGCTTTTGAACTGGACGAATTTATTCTGGTCTCTGAACCTCTGGCGGACTTCTTCTCGTCTCTCTGGCCCCGTCTTTGTACTTCGAGGGGGTTGAGCGACTTGTTGTTTTTGTTGTTGTTGTTGTTGTTGACCTCCACGGGAACCACCTCGTCTTTTGGCTTCCGCAGTCATGGTGACTAGGACGATCATCAAACCAACAATCAGGATGAGAGACTTTAACTTCATGATGACTTTTGTATTCTGTAAAGTTCAAAATCAAAATAGTCAATAGACAAAGTCTTTAAGAGTTTTTTTATTTTTATTAGAGTTTTTGTTTCAAGTCTCAACTGTTTCTCTGTCTTTAAAAGTCTGTACAAGTTTCAGGATTTTGAGTTGTTTATATACCTTGATTTTTTTGCTGTTTTGTTTTTATTCAATAAAATTCTGTAGAAAATGTCATGGATGTCGATTG
This sequence comes from Sminthurinus signatus, assembly GCA_019776565.1. Lineage (NCBI taxonomy): Eukaryota > Metazoa > Arthropoda > Collembola > Symphypleona > Katiannidae > Sminthurinus > Sminthurinus signatus. The sequence continues at coordinate 16,363 of JABASP010001064.1, read as the reverse complement.
GATTGGGGATTTTCTAGTTCCAATTCCAAGTCTCGTGGTTCATATTCTGCGAAATAAATATGAAAAAATGAATGAATGAGCAGCGTACATTTTATACACTTTTCATTCTCCTTTTTAAAGCCATAAATGAACTTTACTATCAAATAGCTTCTGTACATGGAAAAAGATGGTCATTTGATGCGTTTTAAGATGTATTCGCAGTCAACGGTCATTTAAATGATAAGACGAATCATATTGAAATAGCTCTGAATTTTGCTGACGTAGACTATACGCATTTACCATTTACTTTAAGATGCGATAAGACACGACTCTTGACTCTTGACTCTTTTCTTGGAGATTGGACAAAAAGCGCTGTATGCGCTATGTCCATTTCTATTTTGTATACGTTTTTACGATTTACGATACACAAGTACATTTTTATCATAGGAAAAAAGAGTGAAATTAATCACCATTAGAATTTCAAGTTTATAAACAACGCAAAATCTCTTTTCCTTTTTTCCATGAATTTTTGCTTTTTAAATACTACGGAGTTTTTCGTAGAAAAAGTTATATGAAAAACAGGAAAAATACTAAACTACTTCAATGAGTGTCTAAAACAGAGAATGAAAATGCATATTAAAAGTACACGTTTGTTTTTATTTTGAGCTATTTTGAGCTGTGATTCATAATTCATAGTGCAAGAAAAAGGGTAGAAAGTCTAGATAAAAATGCTTGAATAATCGATACATAGACAACAGAAAATAGACAATAGACAATAATACAACAAAAGTGCGGTGGTGATGATGATGTTGATATTTCTAGACAAAAGCCTATAGGAAATTTATTTGGAGAGAGAATGTGTCTGCTATTGAACCGTGAATTTCCACAAGTCCGGAAGCAATCTGTGCGCTGGCTGTGACACGATGACTCGAGTCCCGGGTTCTACTCAAAACTCAAAACTCAAACTCAAATCCTCTCTGCTTCTACATTCTACATTGTACATGCAACCAACACAATTACCGTTACACCGGAGTCTCTCGGCTCTTGGCTCTCGGCTTTACCACTAAACCAACTCGGCAATTCATCTAGCTTCTTCTTTTGACTACTGTGCATTTCCATTTGGCTTTGGCTTTTGTTTTTAATGCATAAATATTATCTGTTATCTATTCTGATGTGCACTAGAGATACAAAAACAGAAGCAGAGAGTCGTAATGGGAGTGAATTGCATGCACAACTCTTCTCTCTTTTTACTCTTCACTCTTTAGAAAGAGAGTCTGAAGGGACTTTGGTTTGGTTTGGTTTATTGCCTGATTAGACAAACTCTAGTAGATAAATGGGAATTGAGGGCTGACGCGGGAGTTGGAGTTGGAGTTGGATTTAGAGTTAAAACTGCATGTTGTGTGTTGTGTTTTGTGTTTTGTATAATGGAGAGAGGACGTTGTGACCTCTGGCCGAGTGACCCGGCACCCGGTTCGGGGCATCATCTGCTTCCGCTCCACAACAATCCATTCTAATTCCAATCCCACTTAAATATTCAACTCTTTTCTCTTTCCAACTGACACACAAAGTACGATGTACAAAGTACAAAGTTGGAGTACGGACTCGCTCACTCATTCATTCACAAAATATGAAGAGACAAAAAGATGTGCTCTTCTTCTTGTGTGGATGTGGATGTGGATGCAAAAGTGTATTGGCTGTTGGCTGTTGAATCCAAAGAGGAAGTCAGTCAGTCAGTGGAGCAAAAGCCAAAGCCAAAGCTCCCTTCTGTAAAAAATCATTATCACCAAATGTGACGCTGGAGCTGGAGTTAGTTTTTAGCATTGCCGACATACTTTCTCACGATGGAGATGATGACGCTGTCTATCTTTCATATTTACTCCTCTTATTCTCTCTCACTCTGGCTCTGATTCTGGCTCTGCTTCTGGATCTGGTTATGGCTCATCTATACTCACAAAACGGAAAACGTGGTACAGTCAAGGAAACAGTTTCAAAGGTTCAACAATTTACTCAGCTCCATATTCAAGGGGGACTCTGATGACATGATGGAAAACGACAGAAAAATACAGAACGAGATAGAGAGAGAAAAGCTAAGCAGTGAACATTGAGCATTGAATATTGAGGCTCGTCATAAATTGTCATGAGCACTTAAAATGTAAATCCATTCAAAATTCAAATTCATGCGTGTTTTAACTTTGAAACAAGGAAACTTTGAAACAAGGAACAAGCAAAAAATAAGCCAAATGTAGTTCTTTGTTTTCATCCTCAGATTGATTCACTTCCTACAAAAAATCCTCCCATCAAACACTAAACATGAAACATGAAACATTTGAAAATCTGAGCCATCCCCAAAATCAAAATCACAAAGCCAAATAATAAAAAATACATTTCCATTTCCATTTTTCCATTAACAGTTAACAGTTAACAGTACCGTTTCATGTTTCATGTCCAACAAAAGTAGAGTAAGTAAGGATAAAATCTAGGTAAAGTAAAGTACCTGTTTCCACTCCTCATTTAACTTGACACAATCAAAAATTCAACATGAAAAATCAAAAATCAAATCAACCATCACGCTACACGCACAATGTGTAACCGCTCTTTGCATTGGATTGGATTGCGTGCCCATTGCACTTGTACTGTGTACTTTGTGCTTTGGTCTGCGTGACAATAATCCTGATATCTATTATCTATTATCTTTGGAATGGGAAAGGAGGTTGGAGTAAGTGTGGGCATAAACACAAGTATTGTGTACTTTGTGTACTTTGTGATTTGACGTGTCAGTTTCGTATCATATCGGATTGCATGGTGAATGGAGAATGGTGAAAGGGTGGAAAAGGGTGAGGGTGAAGTGAAGAGTGGTAGTGGTGGTGTTTGCTTGTACAATGTACGATGTACAATGTGTGTGTTTGTATACTCATGTTGTGGGAGTAGTGGGTGCATGTACATGTGTTTTCTGACTGGAGAGTGGAGACTAGAGAGCGGGATAGAGAATTATGTAGTGTGTTGTCTGTTGTGGGAAGGAAAAGAGTGGAATGGGAAGAGAGATAGCGGAAATGGATCCCCACGAGAACAAGTACTGGAATTGTCTGTGTGTTTTGTGGTGGATTCTGGATTCTGGATTCTGGATTGTGGATACGAAGCAAGTGACTCTTTACTCCAACTACTACAGTCGTGTATGTCAATGCTAATCCAGTTCCGGAGTGAAATCACTTCATTCTCTTCTCTTCTGTGTGTGTGTCGTAATAATAATAATATTGTACATGGGGAAATGCGTAAATGAAATTGTTCCCATTCATTCTTTTATTCTCATTCACATTCTCATGCAATGATGATGATGATGATGATGAAAAGGATAGCCTCAACTACGCATAATGCACCACTTTATGTACAATGTACATACGGATGCGGAAAAAGAAAAGGAAAAAAAGAATGGAAATGGACAGTGCAGAGAATGAGAATGAGAGTGGAGTATCCGAAATGCGTATGGATGTGTTTATATTTTATATAGTTTGTATGGATGGGACATGAAATGACACGACATGAAAATGAACATGACAAGATGGAGAGATTTTTAAGTGTTGAGGCATGCAGGAGAGATGGGATTTTTCCACGGAGAGTCTCAAGTACTCCCACCACACTCCACTCTATTCTAGAGCTACTGTGTATTTTGTATTTTGTATTGTGCATTTATGTGAGATGTGAGGAGAGGGTGCACTGCACAGAGCACTGCTCAGGAAAAGCACAAGCACAGCAAAAGTCATGAGCAAAAAATGAGGAGACATGACACTCGCCGAGGCCGAGTGACCCATGAGCATTTCACTGTTCCCACGCCTTCCAACTTCCAACTTTCAAACTCACATGCACACAGAAGACAGAATACGGACTACAGAAGACAGAAAGAGATAGAAAATGCTGTGTGTGTAACTTATGAAGAATGAAGAATGGGAAATGGAGAAGAATGCGGAGAGGAGCAGATTGAAATCATCCACATGGTCTAATTTTTATCCTTTCCTGTCTTCTTCCTTTTCTTCTTTCAACTTTTAACGGATTCTCTCATTCTCATTCTGTATTCTGTATTCTGTCACAAGTACAAGTAGAAATGGCATTTCTTTACACTGGATTTTACTAATATTGATATTTTCCTGGTAGTCAAATTCTCTCATCTCTCATGGAATTTCCCAATCTCTCTTCTTCCGGTTCCCCAAATTGATTTTTTTCACTCACAAACACAGATTCAAAATATGAGATTGGGCATTGCTCAATTCTCAATACACAATTCTCCAAGCTCCAAACTCCAAACTCAAAGCTCATCCTGAATGGACACTTCTTTTTCTTCTTCTTCCTCTTCTCGATTCTCGAACGCCAGTGTCAGTGTCAAAGTTCATATAAAATTGAATGAGTTTTACTCACATGACGGAAATGAAGCAAGATGAAAAATGCTATTTGGACGATGGCTCTCTTCTTTCATCTTATCTCATCTCTTAGTAGTTTTTTTGGTCATTTCCATCTACACTTTTTTTACTTTAGCTTTGACTTGCTTCTTTTAAATTAAGTGAAAGTGTAGAAAAGACATTTAATATTTAATATTTATCAATTCAAGTAATTTGTAATTTGTAATAAAAATCAAAACTTGAATCAAATCGCAAGTGGCTGATTTTCTTCTGAAAAAAAGCTACATTTTAAACACAGAGCTATGATAAAAAAAAAACAAAATTAAAATACATGCTTAAATTTTATACAAGTAAAAAATAAGCTTTGAAAGAGGAAGAAGAAGAAGAAGAAGTGGTATAAAAAAGGTTGACAAGTTTGGATGAGAATAAGCGTGTGCAGTGTACAGTGTACAGTGTACATAAATATGTATTCTTGTAGAAAATAGAAAAGATCCAGACTCCAGAATCCATCGCGACCTTTTGCTCTGTTGGGTTTGCTGAGGTTAAACAAAGTGAGGAGTCCGGAGTAAATAGTTCGGAAGGCAAGAGGCATGTAAACAGTAAACAGGCGGCGGCTTTTGATCCTTCAACTACTTTCAAAGGTGCACATTCTACATTCATGTACATAAACCAATATTCAATCATGGAATCAACTTTTGCGTATCCATGTCCATATCCGACATTTGTATCCACATTGGTCAACCGTCAATCGTCAGTACAAAAACTATATTTATTTGGGAAATGAACGTGAAAATTTAAGGAAAAATCATGGAACTCTACCAAAAGTGAGGAGAGACACAGGACACCTAAAAATACTAGGATTCTTCAAGTCTTCAAGTTGACGTGTTCTTTTCATGTTTCATGTAATTCAGCCACAAGTGTTTTTATTTTGGTCCTCTGGTCCTGGTTGAATTATATTCATTTTCCCTTGTATTTGTATTTGTATTTACAATTTACAATTTACAACGTATGAGAAATACATGAGACTTTAAGATTGTTGAGCTGTTGAGAGTTGAGAGTTGAGAGAGAATACTTGTCGTCATCTGAGATGCCTTCATTTTCCTCCGTTTTCCTTTGGCTTTTGGTTATGTTTTGTGGTTGCTGGTTGTGTTTTTTGGACTGGATTGGATTGAGTTGTGGGTTCAGGTGCTGATTCTACTTGTATTCTGTTGAGCCTTTTCCTACATTTTGTTCTTGTATTTTGTAGTTTGATGCATCACCCGCGTCGTCGTCCTCCTCTTTTCCTCCAAAACTTTACAAAATAGAAATTGGAAAATGGAGAATACAAACCGCATAGTGGCTGCTGGAACAAGAACAAGTAAAACAAGAAGAAGAAGAAGAGGAGGAAATATGATCCGATTTATTTCCCCTATTTTCTTGGTCTTCTTCCCCATTCCTCATTTTCCAACTCTCCCTTTTTCTTTCCCGTTCCGTTTATCTCAGAAAAATTTACACACAATCAAAGCAACTGTTTCAATCTCTTTCAGTGTGTTTGAGTGTGTCTGTCTTCCCCTTGGATTTTAAACTAACTAGCTGAACCACTGTTTTGTTCTTGTGTTGAGAATTGAGAAGAGCTATCAGCCGTGAAGAAAGTGTATCTACCGGGTTCCAATATGTAACATGTACAAAATACACTGTACAAAACTGCTACTGACTGAATCCTCATCCAATTTACAACTACTCCCACAATTCACATCCACTGAATACGGAATACATTGACACAAGTTAACCTCTGAGTGATTACGCTGCACTGTTAACTGTTATGTGTTTTGTATTTTGTACATATTGAAGAGAGAGCAAAAAAGAAACGTCGTAAATGTTATGTGTGGAACAACACATCAAATTACTAATACACCATACAAAACACACACAACATGTAACAAATACAAAATATTACTACAAAATACGAGATGAAGTATGTACTTGAAATGTGCAGTGCAAACTGTAGGAAAAGATTGAGTCAACATGTGCATGACACTTTACAACTCGAACATCAACTTTGGGTTAGTAAAAGACCAATTTCCAGTCACTTTTTCTTTTTTCTCATTCTTCCTCCACGCTCAAATTTATGTGCTCCGTCCTCACAGGAACGTTTCACAGTTTGACTCAAGTTGGACTTCATTTCCTACAGACTTGAGATTTGAAGAAGAAAACGTAGAGGAAACGTGGGAACATTTTTAATTCTTAACATGATGACTTGAACTGTGGAACTGGAACTGGAACTGGACTTTGTAAAATGTAAAGTGGACTGGACTGAAATGAATATTACTTGCGACATCTTTAGTTATTTAATTGTAGGCTCAAGAAATCCAGACTCCAGACTCCAGGATTTCCCGTTCCAATTAAAATACTTACAAATTCGTGCTCCTCCATTTCGTAATAAAATGTAAATTAACTTATTAGAGCTTTGAATATGATGATGATTTTAGTTGTAGTTCTTTTAGATTCTAGATTCTAGATTGTGGATGCAATAAATAATAGGCGGATAAAACACATCATGTCCAGCGAGAATATTAAGTTTAACTACAGCAGCAGAAGAAAGTCCAGAATCCAGAAGTAGAGAAGAAATAAACTTCCATATCCAGATTCCAGATTTATGAGATGCTAGCCTTTGGCCACACTTAAATCCAAATCCGAATCCATTCTTTATCAACTTCACACTTGTCCATTGTCCATTCTCCATATTTCACAGCCTGTTTCGGGCTTTGTGTTTTGCATATCCCCAAGGAAAACTCGACTGGGATTTCCCTACTTTGGAAATACTTTTTTACCACTTCTCACCCATAAATGCACATTTTGTATTGTACATGTCAAATGCATTGAGCATTGAGCATTGAAGCTGAAACTATCTTTACTGCTCTTGCATTGGTTTTCCATTTTCTATTTTGTAATGTACTCCAAACTCCAGACTCCGGACTTGAGCATAAATATATTTACTTTTTATTGCTATTGATTAGGCACTTGAAGCTGCATAAAAAAGTAAAAACCTGTGGATGAAGGTTGATATTCTGGTATTCTGAAATGCTTATTCGTATTCTTGTCGGTAATTTGAATTGAAAGGCTGTATTATTTATAGTTTATAGTGTGTGGACAGAGACAGAGATTGAAATTGAAGGGTCCGTTCACTTTGTCCGTTTTGTCCGTGTTCAATGTTCAAGTTTGTAAATCGGAAAGTGGGATTTAAGGTTTTCTATTGTTCATTGTTCATTGTCTACTGTGTTGTGTGTGGTGTGGCCTGTCTGTGTGTGTGTGTCTGTGTGTGGGGGTTTGCGCTTGAATCAATGAATAAGATGCGATGCCATGTGTCAATTTCAATAATGGACTAAACAACCACAGCTAAAACTACAAGTAGAAGTAGCTCAACAGAGGGATAAAACGGAGGACTACTTACCGTTTTCCTTCCTTTTTTACCAACTTTTTTACGTTTTACGTTTTTAGGGATTCCCCTCGCTTTCCTCTCTTTCTCTCTTTCTCCGTCTGATTTACTCAATGTCCCTGTCAATGATGAATTTTCCATAAAACTGGAACTTTGGAACCCAAAACCAGGACAAGAGGAACGTGCACACTTCTGATAAATATGTACATCTCCAATGTCGAATGTCGAGTCTCCAGTTTAGAGTCTGGATGCATTTTGTATATTGTATATTTCCCCGTTTGTAAAAAGTGTATTGTATGGGCAAGTGCTATTGAATTGGTGAGTGAGTGAATGAATTGACTGCAGTGGAAAGTGGAAAGGGAGAAGGAGAAGAAGACAGAAGAGACAAAGAATAAATAAAAAAGCCAGTTGACTTGGACGGACGCGAAGTGGCACTTTGGTAAAGTGATCCATAAAAAAAACCAAATGGACCACAGAACTTGAACAAGGAAACCGAAACCGAAACCAAAAGGAAAAACAACCCTCCGAATCCAAACTCGAATCTTGAGTCAGATGCACTTTTCTTCAATCTCCAATCTTCAATAGGATACACAAAATATAAAAAGTTACCTTATACGCCGCATTTTAGCATTTACTCGAGTCTCGAATCTTGAGTCTTGAGTCTAGAGTTTAGAGTCTCGACTGCTGTTGAAATCCACGCACTTTCTCCATTTTTCCTCCGTATTAATTCATCTGTCTACAAAAAATGTGATCTCTCACCGCAAAACCGAAAATACAGAGTAAAAAAGTATAAAACTAGGAAATGCAACTAAATCCAAAGTCGAATCCAAATCCATGGAATAAAATAGACATGTACGATGAACGATGAACGTGCCATTGAGGATTTCATACCATTTACCATTTACAATTTTCCTTCTTCTTCTTCTTCTTCTTCTTGGTTTTTCCTACAGCTCACATTTCCGGGGTAAAAAACTACAATGTTTTTTACACTTTTGTACAATATGCACTTATGGGTTTTGTTGTACGTTGTTTGTGCCGGAGTGTAGGATCTCAAATTCGTTCTTGTCGTTCTTTCATTCGTTTTGTTCCTTCTTCCTCGTTGAAACTGAAAGTTTTGTCACAAGATTAAATTACATTTCTCCGCTTTCATTTCTCATTTCATTTCAGTTCAGTTCATTTTAGACCGTCGTCTCTTTTCTAAATCCACTCTGACTTTTACTTCATCTCCAACTCCATTCACAGCATTTCCATTTCCACTTGTATTTCATTACCATTCTTTGACAGACTCTTTCTGCTCTTCACACTTGAAACAAGTAAAACCAAAAACCAAAACAATTCTCTCAAACCCCAAACCAAAGTGAGGAGACGGATCATCCTTTCCTGGTTTCTGGTTTTCTCTTTCCTTATTTGTTTATTTCTTTTGTCTCTCCTCAAACTAGTGTAAAATTATGTTGGAACTGGTTTTTCAATTAACAAGTGTAATCAAAAATCCTCAATTCTCAATTCTCAATGACAAATGACGAAGTACAGAACAAAACCCGAGTGTATAAACAAAAAAGAAGAGAACATGGAGAATATTTACCATTTTCTATTTACACAGCCTTTTATCATTGTCATTTAATTAGATTCCAAAATGAAAGCTTGACAAAATAGAAAGTACAACAAAATCGGAAATTTATCATGTCCAACGTTTTGTATAGCTTGTTTTGCTTGGAAAATTATACGGGAAAAACTTGTAAAAATGATGATGATTTTGGATCCATGATAAATAAACATCTCAAGCTGCTGACTTACTTTTGTGTGGGAATAAAGCTATTTTGTATTTTGTATGCAAGTGCAGAGTAAAGAGTAAAGAATATAAACATGTGGATGTTAACTTGAGGATAAACAATAATAATAATAATAACAATGTCAGTTTGTTGTTGAAAAGAGGCGGTAATTAAATAACTCTTTGTAAATAACTTGTCAAGTTTCAAGTCTCAAGTCTCAACTCTCAACTCCAATCGTCCAATCTCCGCCCAAACTCTGAAAAATAATTACCAAAACCTGAATTCTGAATTTGAACAGGTGAGCAGGTGAACAGTTAAGGAGTTAAAGACCAGTAGCCAGTAGCAGATAGTGAGAGCAGGAGCGGCCAAAACAGAATTTTCTAGAGCCCCCTTTGAATATTAATGTGTGTAATTAGGAAAAAACCAGTATTCACTATTCACTATTCAGTATTCAGAAGAAATCCTCTACAGTGCACACAACTTGTGTATATAGAATAAGTAAAAGTAAACTCCTTCATATTCTTTGACCACTGAGCACTGAGCACTGAACATTGACCATATTAAGGAAAATTTATTAGCTGGCTGTCAAATGTCAAAAGTCAGATTTTAAAAGCTCCTTTACTTTTGTAGTTTAGAAACTTGCAAAAATTGAGAAATTCATCTCCTTTCTTCATGAAATATCATAAGCTTATGTTGTTGTTTTTGTCTTTGTCTTTGCTTATAAAGCTGCTACTTGTAGATATTTTTTCCCGATTATTTTTCTAGCAGGTTCTTTAATGGTCACGTTTGTATTTTGTATTTTGTGTTATTTTCACCTCGTATCTCGTACACATTATAATTTATCTTACTATTTTTCCGTGTAAAACTTGTACCATATTTACTATCTATTTTACTACATAGTGTTGACTTGATAGTTGATACTTGATCTTCTTCTTTTCTAGTATTTTGAATCCAGAATCCAGGAGCTTTGTGGAGAGGAGGAGAGATAAAAAGATGAGTTTGATGGGGAGGAAATTTGGAAATGGAAAGAAAAAAAGATGATGTTGTTCATGTGGATGTTCATGTAGATGTAAGTTTGAAGGAGGGAAGAGCACTAACTATCCAATAAAATAAGTGGCGAGTGATGAAGATAATAGATAATAGTGATGATGCTGGATGCTGGATGAATATTTTATGTTGATGAGAGTTGTAGGTTGTGGTTGTGTTTGGGTAGAACAGAAGCCTAATTGTAATTACCCGGGAGAATTATGAGTGGAAGGGAAATAAATTTCCCATATTTTCCTCCTCTTTTCCCTTGTTTCTTGTTTTAATGTATAATGTGTATATCCAGTATCTTGTTTTCAGGAACACTTTTCAGTTGTCACTTGTCAGACTACGTACTGTGTATAATGTACATATAATGTATATATGTAAGGATTAACGACTAGACATTATATCTTTTCTTTTGTTTTTTGCACATGTGGTGAGCATTGAACATTGAACATGACATTGTCATTGTTTTTACTACTGTACAAAATGCACACTGCACATCCTCACCACCACATTTAAATTGAAAAGAGAGAAGAGAGGGCTGGAGCATCTTGCTATTAGAATTAAAAAACAGATGAATATCAAATGAAGGGGAACGTGTGGGAAAATCCGTCTACATTATCCCTTCAATTTACAATTTACAAGTTATGCACGTTCACATTTTACATTTTACATTTTACATGGATGCTTAACAAATAACAAAGTCTAAAACCTAAAACGCTGAGGAAGATGATGAAGTCGAGGAGAAGATCCTCCTGTTTCGTTTGCTTTCTCTACATTAAAAATCTACATCTACCTCGTTCAAGAAAAGTTTCCTCTTGCACTTTTAACTAATGACTAAAAATAGGGGAACGGAACTTGAAGCTCTATGTGAATTTCTCTTGCAGTTTAGAATTTAGAGTTTAGTTACTTTGTACAATGTGCAATAATATAGTTTTCACCCTAAAAGTTACCTACGCACTACGCAGCTTCTTCTTCTTCTTCTTCTTCTTTTCCTTGTTGTGGTCTTTGTTCTTTGGAACATTCTTCTACTTTTCATCCTTGACTTTTCTAGTTGATTTTTATTGTCTTTAGTCTTTAAACAACTTTGAAAATGAAAGGAGAGAAACCTGTGAATTTTGCTTTTATAAAGTATTTTTACATGTAAAATTACATAGAAAATAGAAATCAACTATGAACTATGGAAAGTGGAAATGAAGGACTATGAATAATCGGGAATCGGGTAAACTGGGATGATGAAGGTGGTTGAAAAGTTGTCTGTCTCTCTTTCTCTCTTGAGTTTGTGAGCATATTTTCTGTTTTCTGTTTTGTGGTTGGAAGTTGGAAGTTGGGAAACGAGTGAGGGATTTGTTGCAATTAGTCCTGTCAAGCCTTGTTTTACTAAATTGTGGTTGATTTACAGTTTACAGCTATTTACTAATATGCACCAACACTTGTAACTTTTAGTATTATGGAAAATTGTTCATCCAGTCGCTACTCGCTACTCACTACTCGTTCACTCATCATTAGCCCTCTTCATGCATATGCATAAATCCAACAGGAGACTCTCATCAATGCTTTTGCACAGTGTACAGAAGGAGTTTCAAATATGATATCTGTATCACACTGTATTATAGTTTGTGATCTGCGGTGGGGAAAGTGAACAGAGAACAGAGAATGGAGAACATGTCAGGGTTTGTGGTACAAGTGTTTTCAAGTGTCTACTCAACTCAACTCAACTTTGGACTACTTAAACACTAAAACATGTACACTAAAATACATCTAATTGTAAACTGTACACATCCACATTTCAATTGGTCGTGTAATATTTGAGCTTTGAGAATATACATGCGTCTCGTGTCCTCTTATTCCAATTCACCAAGTCACATCTTGAATCTTCAATCTTGAATCTTGAATCTTTACATGAATAAACACACGAATAAATAGCTCAAAAAGAAAAATCATAAACCTTCTTTTACCTCAAAACTAAAAAACATTTTGATTTTTGCACTAGCTTTAAAGTTTATAGCTCAAATTCTTTAGTGTTAAACTATATAAAAAATTACATCAAAAATTAGGCATAAAATTTCCTCCAGAAGGAACTCTGAAGTTCTCTGGAGTTTGAAAATCCTCCAGCAGTCTGGCGTCTGGCGCTTGATGATGATCGTGCTGATGATGAGACTGGAACTATTACTGGTAATTATTATTCCACATTTGCATATGATGCCTCTCTTGATGCTCTCACTCTCTTTCGCGCTTTTTGTCTGGAGAAAGAGTCCATATGACTTGAGATCGTAAAGTCAAGTCAAAGTACAAAGTAGACGATCTGTGCTGTAACTTTGGACTCATTTAAATTACGGGATAGGAAAATGGGAGTATTATAATACGAAATGAAGAGCAAGTGGAATCCAGGAAAATGTGTATTGTTTCCATGGGTGCAGATCAGTTCAGTTCAGGATCCCTGAGAACTTTGTATTTTGTATCCCTTTCACAGTGGAATGGAGTGGAGTGTGAGATAGATGGGATTTTATAGAAAGAACAATGACTTTATCACCGGATCTGTTTATACTTTGTCTATATTGTCTACTTGATGATATGTGAGCCATAAACTATAGAAAGTTGTAGATTGTACATGTTGTGAATGTGGGAGAAACTATCCATGGATTTGTGTGCAACTGCTACTTGAATATTGATACATGTGTAAAACGTAAAACATGTTCATATTCAGCTGTACATTTTACATGTAGATTTGAAGGTCTAAAAAGAGAGGATGAAATCCAGTGTATTAGAGAAAGAGAAAGAGAAAGAGAAAGAGAGAGAGAAGAGGCGACGGAGCGTGTACATCTCAATTTGTAGAGGCAGTGGATTTTGCATAACGTGAATATTTATTGCCTGATTATTCCAGCGGCCTGTTTAACTAATCTCGCTTCGTTACTTCAGCCCTGACAACAAATCAAGAAATACAGATATGAAGCCCACAACTTCCCCACCTTTTGTTTCTCTCTCTCTCTCTTTCTGCTCAACTCCTGGATATAAAATATAAAGTGCATATGTATTTCACAGATTTTATTAGCTATTTTCTCTCTTTCGCTTCACTCTCAATTCTCAATGTCTAATTTCCAACGATCTCCGTCCTCAGACTACTTTATACAGTCTACTGTCTACAGTTTACATTGTGCAGTATCATCCTGAAATTCATTTGGATTCGGAAGCGCCAGTCGCCACAGCTTTTAAATTTTCACGCAGTTGGCCTTGAGTACACACTCACAAAACTAAAATCACAATAAAACTACAAACTACAAACTACCACCACTACTTTTGTACTCAAGGAGTGAATGATCCAGCTACTCAAAACTCAAAACTAAACTCTCTTACCAATCCAAATCCAAATCCAAATCCAGTCCAATTGAATCCACTCGGCTGTATTTCTATTTCTATTTCTAGTTCCACATGAAGTGTACAGCGAATATGCACAAGAGAACCAAGAACAAGAGACTACAACCTACAAATTACTGCAGTAGTTAATGCATCACTGACTTAACCCATTTCATACATTAATTTTATCGTCCGACAACCTCCAGCCCCAACATTCATAATCCCGTAGTCACTCCACATCCACATTTTACATTCAGGGTTTTACACGACGCACGATACAAGATACAAGGGCCAATTTTCAGTTTCATACTTTATACTTATGAGCAAAATGTGTTTAGTGTTTATGCAAAAATCAGAAAAAATTGAGGATGTAATCTTGACCGAATCTTGGATCTTGGATCTTGGATTTTGAGTAGTTTTAAATGATGATGAATTTAAAAAGTCACCAGTCACTTTTATCTTTTATTGGACATGTTTACGTGAAGCTTTACAGAATACTTTATTTTTCTTCCTTATGATATGAATCTTTTTATGCAGGAAAAATCTGAGTAGTTGCAGACTGCAGACTGAGTTTCATACTTGTGGTGTGTCGTAGGTCGTATCATATTTTTGGTGAGCGAGAGACGGAAAAATTCAATGTATATCGAGAATCGAGAATGGAGATGGGAAATTGAGTAATGTATTTAGTATTTATCGTTAGTGGTTATTTCATGTTTTATATGAATATTATTTTGTGTATGTATTTATTGTGTTGTTCGTCGTTTGTTGTTCGTGGACGAGGAACCCTTTTTCTAGTTTCTAGTTTCTCGTTCTCTACTCCTCCTCTCCCTTCTCTTTCTCTTTCTCTTTCTCCTTCTTTTATTCTACTGTGGTCTCCCTCTCCTGTTTGTGTTTTATGACTTGGAATGCATTGAACACTTCCAACCGAATCACCATCACAACAAAAGGCACTTAAACTCCAACTCCACACTCGAAATTACGAATATGATAGCCGCATCCACACAGTACACAAAAAGGATACAAGATACATGAGACATACAGGAATTATGAATTGAATCAAAATGGATTGAACTGAATACTGAATTGGATTGAGTTGGACCGCAGTGCTTATGTTCAATGTTAATCCCTTTCAACTCAACTTTCAACTTTCAACTGTCAACTGACTTTTTCGTAACCTTTTCCCATTCAACAATTTCTTTTATTGGATTTTTTGTTACACTTATCTTCTTCTTCTTTGTCTCAACTTTCTCAACTTTGCATTTTTGCTCATGAGTTTTCCTGGGTTTTGATAGTTTTGATACTTTTTAATTACAATCAAAGTGTGCGGATTTTTCTTTTTGTGTTTTGGAGATACTTTGTACTTTAGAATTTTCAAGCCAGGATTTTATATGAATATTCTCGTTTCTTGTTTTTGTCTTTTTATGTTTCATGTGACATGTGACGTAATTTAATTAAATTAGTACTGAATTTTAAATTGAATCGAAATGGATTGATGTGAATTGTCGTTGTGAATGGATTGTCATTTGTCATCGAAGGTTGACCGACCTGATATTTTCATTTTTCATGCACCAAATGTCAAATGTAAAATCTAAAATGTAGAATGACAATAATTGCTGATGAGTAATTCAATTAGTGTTGATTTATCACACAGTTTTTAAACTACAAAAGGAGTCATTGGGATTGTTGTGAGAAAAAACGTTTGATTTATCCATGTCCTTGTTTGTAGTTTGTAGTTTGTAGTTTGTAGTTTGTAATGTGATATTGAATAAAAGATCATTTTTGATTCCGGACTCGGAACTTGTACAATGTACAATGTACATTATTTCTGAAGAAGTATAACCCTTCATCGTTCATCCTCATTCTCGTCAGCAAACACGCGTATCACACGCTTTAATTTATATAAAGAAGACACTGCGTAATATAAAAGTTAGAATGTGTTTTGTACGTCTGAAAGGGAGTGGAGGGAATTATACAAATTACAAATTATCAAGTTGTCAACTGTCAAGAAAGCTAATTGAATTAAAAAGTGCTGCGACGCGGTTTTACATAGGCGGAAAAATACATGTAACATATTATGCTTTATGCATTATGTATGAGCAGCAATTCTTTCCCTGGACTCTGGACAGAAATAGTTCCTTGGATTTTTCATTCGTGGACAGTAGACAAACAGTTCGGGAGTTTTTACTAGTGTCAAACCCACAATAAAACCCGTGTGTGTCTTGAATTTTGAGACTTTTAAAAATTGACCGTTCCTAAAAATCCACGTTTGAATTTCAAGTCTAAAATTTCTTTTGAAAAATATGATGTTTTCAGAGTATCGAAAAACCCAGGGTTTTTCCTTTTTGAGTGGGTTTTTGGGTAATTGGGTTTTTCTGGGTAATTGGGTTTTACTGGGGAGTTGGGTTTTTCCTACCAAAAACCCAATTACC